>BLKR01001859.1:0-242419 GCA_011170035.1 Teleogryllus occipitalis | reverse complement strand
GAGAGAGTGTGCGAGAGAGTGTGCGAGAGAGTGTGCGAGAGAGTGTGCGAGAGAGTGTGCGAGAGAGTGTGCGAGAGAGTGTGCGAGAGAGTGTGCGAGAGAGTGTGTGAGAGAGTGTGTGAGAGAGTGTGTGAGAGAGTGTGTGTGAGAGTGTGTGTGAGAGTGTGTGTGAGAGTGTGTGTGAGAGTGTGTGTGAGAGTGTGTGTGAGTGTGAGAGAGTGTGTGAGTGTGAGTGTGAGTGTGAGTGTGAGTGTGGGTGTGTGTGTGTGTGTGTGTGTGTGAGAGAGTGTAAGTGCTTTCAGAACGAGATATTGTTCTAATTAACGTCTCGTCGTACATGTAATTACAAGCATCTCGGTGATATTTCAATCTTAACACCACCGCCATACTTTAAGCCCCATATATTATTAGTCTCTTACAATTACTTGTCTATTTGTTCTTTTCAAAGTTTTGGGCTTAATGGAAAGGCTGCATTTTAGGAAACGGCCCACTTCAAAATATCTAGACGCTTAAGACCAATCTGAATAGGTCCAAAATTCAGAAGTGAAGACTAATTTTTTATAAGTGCAATTTTTTAGTGCTTTACGTCAATGGTTTAATGTAATGAATTGATGTATTTCCTGCTGGAAATCATTCATGTATTATTTTAATGTTATTCATGATTTTCCCCAAGAAATATTGAAACAGTCGCCAACCTCTAAATCCATCGATGTTACGCACATTAAGTACCATTCATTTAACAAAAAAGAATTCTCAACAGATAAGTATGGCGCTCCAATGAACTCTTTTCACAGCATGATGCAGAAACTTCGTAAATACAAGTAATGGACGCATCGTTTAAAACCACCCTTAAGACCTTATCCTTAAAATACAAAAGAATCGCTGCACTAGTTACTCAGTATCAACTGTACACGGACAAATAAGAATGCTGCTGAATAACTAATAAAACTCGTAAAAAAGTATTAAAATTAGTAAAGTACAAAGAACAACAAAGCGAAATCTGTAAAATTAATTAAAATAATCTAAAGTGACCAAAACAAAAGTTCATTACCAAATGAAACCAAACGTTTATACAATTGATGAATTACAATGCCTGTGACAATGCTCTTCTGAAAGAATGTCTTTCTTGCCTCGGCATCCTCGGAAACAGAAATAGGTACCTGGTATATGATGGCGTTGTACCCGTATCGATGTTGCCGGAGCTGGAAACTTGCGGTGATAAGGATGTGTTGACACACGACACACAATACACCACAAGCTGTGCGAATGTTCAGTCCCCGGACACAATGATCAGACAAGTGTGCCGCCTGTTATTGTGTAGCAGAGTAGAAATTTGCAACCATCCAAAAATGCCTGAATAAATACTCGTGTTTTAGGAAAATAAAGTCCTGAAAATATTGTATAACAATTTGAAAGCATAATTTCAAGAAGTACAATGATATTTCTCTCCAGTAGACGCACAGTGAGTAGTTCATTATTGAATCCTTCCAGAGAATAAATGTACTCGTATTTATCGAATCTACGAATATGTATGTAGGGATATAAAGTTGCTTGAAAATAACAGTAAAATTAAACACAATTTTTGAAATTGAATCTCAATTAAACAAAATTAAGATACTCCTCATCATCGTGCTGAACACATGTCAGCAGTGGTTTTCTTCAATTTATATAAAATTTAGTTCGATTATAAATTATTAAAATACAAGATAACATTTTAACGACACTATCAATACTCATGAGAAATGGAAAAACCAATATATATCAAGAACAATAAAGCAAGCAGATATGAAAACTGAAGGTTTAGATGAATTTCTTGATTGTTTGGCAGAAAATATAGGTATCAAGGCACAAAATATTGTCTTCTTAGATTATTAAAAAACACATATTCTGCATATATATTTTCAATCATACAATTGGATCTATCTTTTAAATTTGAAAAGCCCCAATGACCCCTCAAATATTTTCTATAATTTACACTGTCTCAGAATTATTGTGGTACCAAAACAAGCATTTAAATCCACATATCCTTGATGGTATTCTAAAGAATTAATTCACACTATTAAATTAAAGGAAACCGCACATGTAAGTTTACACAATCACGATTCTTAATTGGGGTTGATTCTTAACCACGATTTTAAATTGATCCCAGTTTAATATAACTATTGACCTTGACTCGCAATTGTTTGCAATGTATTAAAACATCTAATTGTGGTAATATAAAGACCTTTTGGGCTTCCGTTAATTTCAAAAGGAATCTGAATCAATACCTAATTTGATGTCTTACAGCCATGTGAGAGCCAATGATATGCAAGAATAGTATAGCTCTTCAAACAACTTGTTCAAGAAACATATTGTTGATAATCGTAATGTTTCAACTAACGATTTTAATCACCTACAATACAATGATATGAACATTTCTTTCTTTGTAACACAAACTCTGAAATACTTCAGCACATTTCATAAATTCAATATCAACAAATAAGCCGGGTCCGATTGCATTCTTGCAAGATTAATTACAATCTTTACGTTACAATACTGTACCTCTGTGAATATCGCTCAATTGTTCCATATCTGAAGGTCATACTTCAACAATCACGAAAAAACAGTATTATAATCCCAATCTATAAAGAAGATGATAAATCGCATGTAAGCAATTACAGACCAATTTCACTACTATTCATCATCCTTCTAATACCTAAAGAATTCTTCGTAAATTCTTATCATTCCAACTAAAAGAGTACATTAATGTCTGTCAACATGGTTTACAAACTGGTAACAGTATTGCAAACAATCTCTTGATGTATGAAAATTATAATTAGCTAGAAATTGACAATATAAAGCAAGTGGACTCAGTCTACACTAAGTTTTCTAAAGCATTTGATAGTGTTGACCATTCTATCATAAAACAAAAGATTCATATTATTGAAATAAGAGGAAGGATGTATAAATGATTATGTAACTATCTTGAAAATCGAATCCAGATAGAACTCAAAAGTACTATTGTGATGAAATATCGGTTACTCCTGATATTTCTCAAGGATCTCACTTAGGGCCTCAATTGTGCTCTATTTTTGTTTATCTTCCAAAAATCATACCGGGAGAGATGGCTCAGGGCATCAACTGATGTCAGTGCAGTCCCTCTGACCAGGAGGTCCGAGGTTCGAATTTCGACGATGGCAGGGTTTTTGACACTAGCTTGTCAGCTAGGTTGAATTCAGTCGCTGGACGAGAATTCCAACGGCCGGCTGCTGTGATCGGTAGTTTTCCGTGGTTTCTACGATCAACACCAGGTGAATGCCGGAGCATGCTCTTACGAACGGGGCTCGGACCGCGTGCGATCTTTCCTACCTCTTCCTTGTTCTATTTTCTTATACACACACTACACAATTACACTACATGCACTTCACAACCACACATGATGGGAGCCCGGTCGGAATCTCAGAGCTTGCTGCGGCGGTGCCCCGCTGCTGGGAGTTTCCTAGATGGAGAAAACCCCGGTAGCCGACGGTAGTCTGCACCGGATCTCGCCATTCAGTGCAGGAAGGACACAGCCACATCCGAATTATGCACTACACTTACAGCACTATTTACCATAGTAGTTGACGCAGCAGGAAACACTAACAATCAATAAATCAATCCAAAAATCATACATAACCAGATTTTATTTGCAGATGACACAAAACTCTTTCGACTCAATCTTAATTCAAGAGGATATCAACTCATTTCGGCCACGGTGTACAAAAAGCCACTTACTAGTGTCAATGAAAAGGGTTTTTTGCAGTCTTCTGAATAAAACTACTAACATTTATTTTGAATCGTGGATGAAGGTGTGATGCATTACAGAAATTATCTGAGTTGAGTGAGGATTTACGGCATCGAATTATGGACCTATACTTTGCCTATGAAATATTGAAAATGACTATCACTTTTTGTGTGAAGAAAATCTTCCCTAGTAGTTGTTATACTATGGCGTAAGAAGCAGTGGAAAATTTATCATTTTTTGGAGTCAAATAAAAAAGGAATCATCAACGATCCAGTGAACCCTAACAAAATTTTATGAAGGATTACCACAAACAATTGAAATAAGACTGCTTGGTGAACACTATCAAGGAGGCGGGGGATAGCGAGGAGGAGGGGAGGGTGACGAGTGGAACGGAGTGGAAAGCTGGCACGGTAAAATTATTATGTATTATTTTTTCTTACTTATTTATATTCAACTATTATTTTGTATAGTATTGTTGGGCAATGTAATCTTAATAAATGTACAGTTAAGTTAAGATATTCTGTCCCCGAGTTTCCACATTTCGATCTTCAAAACAAGCATCATTGTCAATGAATTTATTCATACATGCTCGCCTCTCTAGTTTCACGATTTTATTTCAAACTCAGTGCTTCAAAGATGGAACATCGCAAATTTCTTAATGTGAATAATATTTGCTTTAGCATTTCTGAGGTCACAAATCGTTCAACAACAAAAATATGTTGAATTATTTCGCTGCTACATCTTGTGCGCTCTCATTCTCCTAAAAGGTTTGGTCTGCTAATGGATGAATGTTAAATAATTGTATAAGTAATTTCATTTAAAACAACTTTTCAAACAAATTGCGAACTGTATTTGGAGTCAACTCTAGTTTCCATTGCCATAAATGCCAAGACGTAAGAACTATCAATATACCATAAATTTATTTGGTATAATCTCCTTTTATTTTGGGAGAATTCGTCTCATGACCATTTCTCAAATGAAATGCTAATTATTTTGTCGGAGTTAAAAATGAAACATCTATGCAAGTATTGTACTTATCTAGATACTATTTTTAATTCTATATATTGACTCATTACTGTTTTAAACAAGGATAGAGAAACTTCTGAAAGGTATTTCCGATGATACTCGGTTTCTTACAAGCAACTTAAGAAATGAATGAAGACATCGAAACAACTCTTACCAAGGTTATTATTGGACACATATGGCACCATGTCAAGTACTTTCTGAATGTAATATACAAATGTGGAATGAAGCCGTAGAAACGAATACCTAATGTACATGAAAATAATACGTAATAATAAAATGTAGGTAAACGAGGTGTTCTCATCATTGTCTAATTGATTATAATCAATAAGAAAATGATGAGAACTAACGAAATATAGTTAGTTAATATTAGTAATGAACAATTAGTAATGAACTATAAAATATAGTTCATTACTAATTGTAATGAACTATATTTTTCATAATACCTATTAAGGCATTCAAACAGCTGAATGATATCTGACTTTTTCGACGCGACTCTGATCGGGAGTTAAAAGGAATTAATGGCTTCCGACAGCTTATAACTTTGGCGCGATAAAACAAATATAATACTTCCTAAAAACGCTGGAAAACATGAAATAAAATTAAGACCTGCTACATAGCAAAAAAATGGAATAATATGGTTAATAAATATAATATTTACTAAAAAATAAATTACTGGGGATTATTAATTATTCTTTAAATTTAAAAAAAAGTTTCTTGACAACGCCAAGGTAAAATTAGGTGTAACGAACAAACGAATTCCCAGAGAGCGTAAACTCTACGAACATTAAAGCTGTAAAGAGGCCGATTTTGATGTCCCTCCTAATCGGCACTCAGTGAACGTTTTAAACAAATGAGGTACACGCCGCCATCCCGTGGTTGACAGGCAGCTCTCCAGCTACGATTGGCGATTGTTATTATAAATAAACAAGAACATTCCGAGCCCTGATGAAGATCACGACATGATCGAAACGTCGGCAGCACATCAATTAACGCGTCATCACCCGGACAGCGAAGATTGTAATATTGACTCTGGCCGCGGAAGCCTACGACTTCATTTAAATGAGGTACCCCCCAAAAGGTTTAGAAAATTAGGAGTGGTGGAAATTATATATTGAATAGATCGCAACTTTCTTTTATTAATAAAAGTCTACGAAATTTGCGTTGTCTGAAATCCGCGGCTAGAATGGATACGGGAAGATGACGTCATACGCACCTTCTCAAATTGCGAGAAATGCGCAAAGAGTAAAATGGCCGAGCAAGATCTTGCTTTGAGAACGTGTTGCGTTGTGAAAACGATTGTAATTGTTACTACCGACGAATTTACGATTATTACCAATTGCAAGTATTGAATGAACTTTCTTACATACTAGCTGAACCCGCGTAAAGGAGAAGGGCTGTATAAAAGTTCACAGAAAGTACTGCATTTCCATGAACATTCGGGTTTTATACTTACCAAGACACATATATGGATATTGTTTGGTCCATAATAGCAAATACTTATTTTATTATAATGACTGAGTTGTTTAATGTCATCCCTTAAATTTTGTATATAAAGGGTCATACTTTTTTTTCTCCTCCAGATTACTGATCAAAATTGTACTACGAAACGTTTGTAAATTTTTGTTATTTTGAACTGACAGGTAAAATTTATTGATAGACATGTTGGTTAATGATATTGATAAAACAGAGATGAAGGGTACGTTATTTTATTTTGTTGTAAGGTGAATTGTGTGATTAATGTGTTGTAAGGTGTACGTGTGATTAATTAAACGTGTGCGGGTAGGGAGGGGGTTCAGATAACGACGAAATTTTCAAAAAACGACGTTGACAGTGAGTTTAATTTTTCAGGCTTTTCTATATATATGATATTTCATTAATCATTTGTTAGTTTGTTCAAATTTACTTTGCATTGAATAATGTTAGTTTTTAGACCTCTAATATAAGATATGTTCTAAAAGTGATAAAAGTAAAAGATATGAGATCTGTTCGTAGTAGACCACTTCCTCATTCTTTCTCGCAACTGCTTATGCAGTGTAGAGTAAGTATTGCAATTCAGCGGGGGAAAACGGCGAATTTTCGACATAAAAACTCTTATTGGCGAATCCTGCTAAGGAAAAAGTGAATAAATTTTGTTCCTATATTTAGTACTTCCTTTACTACATGCTCTACACGTTGTGTAGTTAGAATCCATGTTTTGTGGGTTCTTGATACCGAAAAATCGGTGGACGGCAAACGTATCTCTGTTCGTCTGGTCAACGCTTGCGCCTAAATCGTTCAGCCGATATTCACCAAAATTGATATTCTCCAATCGATCTGGCTTATGTCGCGACCCCTGGAAATTGAAACCGGTATTCTCATTTTCGGGGGTACGTCACATAAAAAACAAGTGTAATACTGAACTGTAGTTATAAGTTGTTAGTTTACAACAGGCTATTGTAGAACACCGTAATCATTAGGATTTTCTTACATTTGTCAAAATTTTTCACGTATGAGCGGTCACATAAAAAGGCTGGAATACATGAAATGAAGTGTACTGCTAATTATGAAAGATCGAGGGGTGACATGGTGTAATGTTTCTCGGCAAGTCAACTACTACGATCGGTTTGTATAGTGACAATGTTTTATCTCGGGAGGTGGCGGTGATTCCTTCTCCTTTGGATGGTGAAATTCAGCGCCGGTGTGAGTCCCCAGTCGGGACAAACTCCTGGCTCCTTACCTGTCTCCCTACACGTGTGAAAGTTTAGTGCATACGAGTGTGTGTGTGGGGGGGTGTACGTGAGGGTGGGTGTGGGTAAGAGGAGGATGATAGATTGCGCGCGGTCCGTGACCCGTTAGTTAGGGTACTGCACTGGTATTTGGGCTGGTATTGATCGGAGAAACCACGGAAAACTACCTATCACAGCAGCCGAGAGCTAGAATTCTCCTCCACACATCGGCTGAATTCGACGCTACGATTTCCGGTCAGTCTCTACAGAGACAGAGACCATGCTGAGCTAAGCATAGACTCTGAGAGAAATCGAATCGGTGTGGCGCCTCAGGAACAATCAAACATCATATGAAAGTCCCCAACGTATACCTGGGCGATGTGTAGTTGGTCGGATTCCAGAACACTTATTCGTAATAGAAAGTTGTCACATTTGGAAATCTTCGTATCGAAAGTGAGAATAATAGACGTCAAGCATAGGCAGCAGAAGTCATCCCAAAAGCGAAATTTCGGATGCGTTGCCCCATTCGAGCTTGCACGAGCACTAAAAACGCCACAATTGCTACTCCCCTGTTATCTCGAACGCGCGCCCCATGGAAAACACACAAGCCGCCTCGGAGTTCCGTGACGCCTCGAAGTAGCGAAGGCGAGATGAAAGGCGCCGCCGCATAGCTGGCCACTGAGCAGCTGAACGGATTCTGTGCCGCTGATCGCACGTCGCACGCGATGGACTTCAAGGAAGCAGACGCGAGGCGAATGACTTCGGAAGGCTTCAGCTTCAGCGTGCTCCGGACGTGAGGCGACAGCGCATGTCAAGACGTCGTTATGCTGATACTTTATCTTAAGCAGGGTAGGATTTGTATGCAAATTGCGTATTTCTTTATTCATTACTTGCGATTAAACTTTTGTTATAAGTTTGGATTTTTATAAATATTTATATTTATAAAATAATCAGGCTTTTTCAACTGGTTTAGAACTTAAATAAAAATATATTATGTTTATTTTAATAATATGATTTTGCTACATAGCCCTTATGAGTTTCTACTCAAATTATTACAAACACACTTATCATTAGCATAGTTATTCAAAAAATTTAAAATTTTGCGTGAAAAAAGGCAATATTTAAACAATTATTTTTTCTAAAAAGACTCAATTTTTTCTTTAATTTTTCTCTTCGTTTATACGTATATTCATTGTAAGAACGGACAAAAGGTGGTGCAGATACCGTTGTCGGCGAACATATATCAAAAAAATTTAAATAAATTAACATTGCAAAAGTAGAAAGTAGATGATTAAGATAAGTTGTTTAAGGAGAAGTTTTCGAAAAAATCTCGCTTGAAGTTAAAGCATTTTTCAGTTCGTTTTCCCTCTTTTTTTTCTCAAAAGCGGATACATCTTTTTTTCTTTATTTTACAGATAGGACACGGGGCGTTTAAAACACGCAGTTTCATTTTCGTTAATCTTTTTGAACTTACAAAACTTGCTGGTGTTTAAAATAATACGAGAAAATATGTACTTTTTTAGCAACACTAGTTCATCTTCAAAATCTTTCTTGAACGAGAGCAAAGACCAATTGGCAAGCTACAGGATGTTAAATCCGTATTTAATTCTCCAACATTTCTGCACTTTTGCCACATTATGAGCCTTTTTTTAAAAGCTCCAAATTGCCCTTTCTAATGAGATGTGTTTACAATCATTTCATAAAAGTACACCAGAGAGAATTGGAAATAAACTACTTTGTGGCTTTTTGCAAAAATCGACTTCAAAATTAATTTGTGAAGTAATGGTATGAGCTAGGACACGGGTCGGCAACCTGTGGCTCGCAAGCCGCAAGCTGCTCAGTAGAACCATATTTGTGGCTCTTGAGTAGTTTAATTTTAGATCTGGAAAATCAATTCTATTATTTTCAACAAAGCCTCAAGTGGCGAAGGTTTGCGAGTTGAATTTCTCCACCGATCCCAACTACTGATAAAGCTCAATTTGACTTACAGATGCTACATTTGAAAAACAAACATCTATGGACAGAAGAGTTTACAAATTTGCAGTCAGAACTAGAAAAATTGGCTAGAGAGAAAAGAAAAATTGGCTGTCAGACAACAGTGGACGGATCTTCAAAATGTAGGAAGGAGGAAGAAATTATATTTGAAACCTGGAACTGTCTTCCTGACTTTTGAATCAAGTGAAAACAAATTCATTTCGCATCTTAAAAATTTTCGAATCTGGGAACAATTATTTTTAAATGAGACGATTATTAAAAACAAATTAAGAAGTTCGGTTACTGACGAAAGACTCGAAAGTTGCATACAATTAAAAACTTCTGAATATTCGCCAAACTTTCGCCTGTACTTACTACAAAAAATCTCACGAATATTACATATTTGCATTTATGTTATTTACTACATTTAATTTGTATTTTAAGCAAAGCTATATAACCTAATGAAATGAGGTTTTTACTATTAGTGTTATTTGAAGTTATAAAAACAATGTTTCTATTTTCTTTAATGCACTGACTTACGTTCTGTTACAAAGCAAAGTAGAATTTTCGATTTCACAATAAGTACATGGTTACCAGCAGATAACGGTTACATCATTCTTTCTAATACATATTACCGAAGTATGCACTTATATTTGGCTCTTTAAAAAAATAATTAAACACATTGGCGGAAAATGGCTCTTAACTCCCAAAAGGTTGTGGACCCCTGAGCTAGGAGGTTTAAAATATTGTATTCACAAACTATCTTATGTCGATACATTGTGTAATAACTTTCACTTTTCTTACTTTATTATTGTGGTACCTATTCAACGTTAATATTCGGCGGTCGAATCGTTTCAAGTGTAATAAAATACCCTATTCGGTTACAATCTGAAGGAATCTGTGTATTTACTTTTGAACATGAAGGAAGACATTCTTCAATGAAAGTTATGTGATTCTTGTGTACATTTCTTGATATTTTCTCGGACAGGTCTTTGTTTGGAACTTTGTTTTGATCGACCATTTCATGATGTTACATACGATGTCAGATATTCATCATTCTTATGACTTTTCATTAAATGGTAACATACCAGTCACATGAAACCCATAAATCACATTTCTCGGAAGCCTCATTTATTCTCAGCTTTCCTTGAAAAAATTCGTTTACAGCACCCTCCAACGCTCTTGGATCCATCTTCTTCCGAGTCTTGCCCTCCTTGCTGCGAGCCATAGTACTGGGAAACAAATATTCCTGCAAATATTAAAATGGGCCATGGATTGTGTTTTTAAACCTTCTTCTTCTGCACTTCAAGGATTAGGCGGCTGCCTGTTCTTCACACATCAAACCATTTTTTACGTGGTCTTCCTACACCCCTCCTTCCTGTTGGGTTGTACTGCAGCCCTTGTGTGGGTAGCCTATTGTGCTCCATTCTTTCTAAATGTGTCTCCAGTCTTGTTTATGTACTTGAATAGAAGAATTTAAGCTGAATATATTTAGTTATTTTCTTTTATCTTTATTTCTTTGCTCATTTGGCAAAGTACATTTTACTCTCCTTAAAAATTTTATTGGTTTTTAAAACCTAATATGGCATTTTATGCAATCCCTTTTTTACCTTGAGATGTCCCAAGGTACATATTATTTGTCGCAAGGTACTACAGTGTGTCATCGTGAAAAATGTAGCGTTAAATACTGTTAAGTGGCCCGTAGAACGAACACTACCATCATATAAAGCTCAATTCAAAGTTATAATTAACACCATAACATTAAACACAAACAATAAAAATAAAAATTTAAAAACCGAGATGAGTACAAAATATCCACTTACGTCAAGTAGATTTTTTATTTTTATAAATAGCAACAATAGAATGTGTGATGACATCACCAAACTTTCTGATCTACTTTATTGAGGCAGAATGAATAATCCCTATTGGCCTATTATCTACTAGATGCCAATGAAATGCAATCTGTCCCAAGGTAAAACACCTTCCCCTTCCCGCTTTCCTAGGGTTAACCAAAACCTGTAAATTTCTTTTTCTTTTTCCTCCTTCAAATTAAAATACAATAGTATAGGAAAATATAGCCAATAGCCTTATCCAAAAAAATCGGATAGCCTTATTACATTAAATTCTCTACTCGCAATCAATAAAACTAATCTTACATCCACTGAAAAAACATTTGATTCCTTTACTTCCATTGAAGGTGCAGTTGCAGTCGATTGCCGTTACTGCAATTATCATCGCTAGGTTTAATACAATAAAATATTGTTGTGATTACGTAGGCTTCCGCGGCCGGAGTATGTCTCTTGGCTGTCCGGGACAAGCTACGAGAAAATCGACGCGGCTTGTCCCGGACAGCCAAGAGACAATACAATATAGTTGTTTTTATGTTTTTTTTCATTAAATTCAATATACTTTCATGTAATATAAAATACGTTATTATTAGCTTTTGTAGGATTCATATCACAAGCTTGCTATTACGACCTCAGCCATAATGTGAATCCTTTCATGCGAAAAGTATTTATTTTTTTAGGTCCATAAATTAGAACTTCAAAGTTGGGCATACAGTACAATGTTTTTGTTTTTAGTGTTTTCGCCTTCCCCACTGCACCTCTACAATTCTTTCGTTCTAGTACTTGTGGTGTCCAATTCCTAATTTCCAATATTCTGATGCCATTCAACCAATCTCGTTCCATCTAACTTTCGACCTCTCTTTCACGTTGACAATGGGCAGCAGCTAAAATTATTTTATCGCTTTACTATCATCCATTCTGCAAAGATGTCCCAGCCAACGAGAGTGTTGGAGCAAGATAACACGATGTTTAATAATAGGGCAAAGAGGACAAGGACTCTAGGGAATAGAAATTGTATTGAATTTAATGATGAATAGGAGTAATTGGGAAAGGTGACAAGGTAAACGATACAGGGAAGTGAACGGTTCCCCGTTTTGAAAATGAATGAACGCTGAGGAAGTAAAGTGGGAGGTGGCGATGGGGTTGAGTCTTCAATCAGAAGTACGATAGTTTGAATCGGTTATTTTCAAAATCTCGCAACCCAGGAATTGTAAAGTTGTGAGTAAACAAGAAAATATGCATCATTAAGTACCTAGAGAACTTTTCTAATTTTAATCAATCTCTCTCTCAGTGTTATTCCAGTCATACACACTGTGTAATACATACATACACACAGCAATACATATACCGCAAGTCAATGAACTACAGTGTTTCTAAACCAAACCGAAATTTGCAATGTCTTCGCGACCATTCTATTCATCTTATTTACGGGATTTACACATGGAACGATGCATCTATCCTGCCACTATTCTATTTTCTCACAAAAACCTAAAATGCAAAAGAGTGACTTCCTCCTGCATCCTACACCAGCGAACTCAATCTGTAATTTCCATTAGTTCCGCTGCCGCTGTGAAGCGCGCATTTCAAGCTACGTCGATGCACTCACCCCTCACGGCTAACAAATGTGACTCGTTTTCATTTTTAGCAAAACGGGTGGACACAGAATAAAATGTAGATTTCTATGCAAAACCTCTTTTATCAAAGCGTGTCTGGACACGAATATTAGCTCAGATAAGAGAGTGATCAGAAACTGTCGATGCGTTAATTATTTCGGTATTCATCATTAATTCTTGCGTTACACGAAAGAGATCAATTGTTACTGGAAGATGAAGAACGCATGGAAGCATTTATCAACTCTTTTAGTTGGAAAGAATTCTGAAAGTCCAGAAGAAAATTCAGTCCATAAACGTTCGGATTGCTGATATCAATATTGAAATCATCCAGGCAACTCATATGATCAGCCTGGAGAAAAATGTCACAAATCGGATTTTCCAAAAGTGTAAAATTTTCTTGCATCATACAGGTACCGGTAACATTCAATTTATTCAAATACTGAGATCAGTATACCGTGACTATTGTTATACAGCTCTTGAATTTCAAAATGTTGGCATCAATCTCAATAGCAGCCGATGGTTTAGCCACGTCACCAGTATCACAAATCATATATCAAATAGTATACAGATTTGCCTAAACCACCACCTCTCGAGAGAGCATTCACGAGATGAAAAGAAATTATAATTTGGAATTAAAATATCATTATGGTCACTTTTAAGAAGATACGTTATAGACATTGTCAGGAAGTCGATATCATGGATTCCCAACAAATCAGCCAGCTGGAAGAGAGACGGCAAAATCGATCTTACATTCAAGTGAGCAATCGACAGATTATGCTAGTCTCTCAAGTTTATATGTTTTCACAAATTGCTATCTCCCCCGAGTCAAACCGTTCCATCATGACATGATTCATAATGAGAGTTGAAATCTCACCAGATCCGCTTCCGAAGAAATCCATTTGGCTCGCGAACCCACGGATTTCCTGACAAGGTGACCCCTCTCCTCAACCATTTAAATTTAAAATCTGATAGTGAACTGTGATTTTTTACTTTTGCAAATAGAGCTTTTTCTGCTCGAGTTGCCTTTTCAAACAAGAACAATTTTATGGGAGAAGAAGGAATCACCTTCATCAGCATACAGGATGCGTTTAGTTTTCATACCAAGAAATCATTTTCTCACGGATGCTAATTTTTCTTATCTTCAGATCGTCCAATTCCGGAGTCAACAAGATCCCACATTAAAAGCAATATTCTAAACACATGCATCTCTTTTTTAATAGATCCGTATAGTCGATTCTGTAGTACGGTAAATTGAGCAGAATGAGCTCATAGCCTCTTTTAGTGAAACAGCTGTTTTCATTTATACGAGGCTCAGTATTATTGTCGGGACCAACGTTTTTTTCCATTTTGGCCAATCCGTTCCTTTAATCGGGAGCATCGTTGATTTATCTTAATATTTTCTTCTTTCAATTTATACATTTGAATAGACAAAGAAGTCTATTCGTCGATAACTTGTCAATGTCCTCTGACAGTATCTATTTCACTCGAGCAATCGATAATTTGTCAATGTCCTCGGACAGTATCTATTTCACTCGAGCAATCAATGCCATCTAGACTCTCCTACATATTACACATGTTCTTACTTCTTTTTAAGTATAGAATTAGATCCACATTAATATATGATTCTTCTATAATATAGGAGTCAAATGCTGCTAAAACATAAATAAAATATAAATTGTACAAAAAAATATTCGAAAAGTGCTAAACGTCCCTTGGTTTATACCAAATAACAAATTAAACTAACTTAAAAAACATTACACACTTGATACAATTTTAAAAATTTAAATTACGTCATTATTTCCCATATAAAACCACTTTCAATCTTGTCCAGTCTTAAAAATTTCGTCGTAGAATCAAATTTCGATTTTCCAAAGTCTGTTTAAATAACTAATTCAATTTTAATTTGTGGCAATCAATACCATCAACTCTTGATTGTTCTCAACTAATTGTAATTTTTTAAAATCCCTGAAGCACTTATACAGTCGACATACTAAAATAACACTTAAAACTGGTCCTGCCTTTAATTGCATTAAACGTACATGTAGAATCAACTTTGTTTTCACTTATATCGATATTTCTGTGTTTTAAAGATATTTCGTCATTAATGAAATGAAGAACATGTTTGGGACATGCCTGTATGGTATATTGTACATCCAAACAACCACTCGGTATTGAAATGCCTCGCTTAGCTGTTGACTTTGCAAACTAAAACATTATATCCGAATAATTTAATCTACATTACATTTTTTTCGCGCTCGAAGACTGTCTGTTGGTTTTGTTCAGACTTTCGCCTCTTTTTAATGCTTATTAATGCATTGTTATTTTTTATTTTGTTTGTAATCTACTATTATTTCAAAGTACGTGTTAAGACTCAATTCTGCAGTGTACTAATTCACAAGCTACCCTGAAATAAAATGTATTGCCGTAGTAACGTGATGAAAAGCGACTGATCGAATGAGCAAATGAAAATACGCAGTGTGCGTCAAAACGCCTCAGAGGATATATTTTACTAAAGCTCTTTTGAAGCATTATTTTCAACTTTAAAATCCAAATATCTTAAAAAAATATTGATATGTGATGATTGATATTTATATTTTGTGATCCTAAAAAATCTTCAATTTGGACGAATTTGGTTCTTGTAACAACCATTCAAGTGTTTCGCAGGTTCAGTTCTACGCAAATAATTACATAATGATAACTAAGCAACGTAGCTTCGTTTTCAAAATTTTGAACGAAGCTGACCCGAACAGCTGGTCCGTGGTGAACAGGTGAGTCATCAGACAATATGAATTTATTATAGCTCCCTGAGATGCATTTCTCTTGAAATTTAAATAAACTATCAAAAATAGCGTGTCAGTTTACGGATATCAATATTCATAATAGGAGGAATTTTATACTCATAGATTTTCTTTTGAAAGAGCATAAGGAAGGGACCTTACGCGCTTACATCAGCAAGCTCTGGACAAGAAGATTTACGATGGCGCAAAAATTGATAGCAAATAGTGGAGCAATTATAAAGTGTCAAAAGAATGCATTTTAAATACTCAAATAAATTTACAATATTGTGCAGGTATGAAATGTTTAAAACATGAATGCCTTTCGCCCTGAATGACATTAAAACTTACTGAATAAATTGTTGAAGGATTGTGCACAAAAGTTCATACAGATCTAGACCTTACCCTTACGTTGGTACTGTGATATACTAAAGAACCACCTGACGACTGTAAGTAGTCAAGGAACATTTATAATTTAATAAGGCAAACCCACTCATTGCGATGTGAAAAGTACAGGTGGCATTGACCGGCACCATACGGGTGGTTGAGACATGAACAATGAAAAAAAGAGAGAAACGAGACTAGAGAATTGGGGGATACACACGCAACTGGCACACGGCTGGTGCTGTAAAAAAACGGAATTTAGATGAACGGTATTCGGAATTAGGCGCTCGCCAGTGGAAAATATAAACATAATACATACTTTGTATACCAAGACACGAAATACGAACAATTGGAGAAAGAAAGAATTGTCATGGCGCAGGAGCGCCGAGGAAGAATGCGCGCGAAGAAATCAAGTAAGAGCTTTCAGATCTGAAAACAAAGATAAAGTTCAAAATAGTTAAGACTAAATGTTTTAAACAATTCGTTTGTCTTTTTTGCTATTGTCTAAGACGATTACTATGTTATTTAAATAAAATATATATTTTTGTTATTTAATTAAAATATATATTTATATATTTTCTATAAAAAGGGTGGTAGTTGCTGAAAGATTGTGCGTAAAACAATACCAAATTTGTCACGAGAATCTCTCAAGAATGTGCCGTTCGTATAAAGAGCACGTCATCCCACGATAATGTCAGGGCAACAAAATAAAATCATGAAGATAAAAACATACCTCATTGCCTTGCCCAACGTGGGATTACAAAATTAAATGAGTATCAGTTCAATATATTTAAAACATATTTCAGTATACATAGTAATTATTCGTTCACAACTCATGATTAATTTAAATTGCCGAAGTAAAGTAGTAGAACATTTAATTGATATCTGGGCAAAATACCTCTCCACTTTTCCGCGAAACTTGCTTACCTTCCTTGATTATTCTCAAAAAATATTCCTAGCCAGAAGGGAATGTTCATGCCACAGACAACAATTTCAAATCTAAAGTCTTCAAAGCAATTGTCACCCCGGACGGGAATCCAAATCGGGTCAGAGTTATGACTATCAACTTTTAAATCGTTTCTTTTATGTCCAGGCGGCGGAAAAGGTGTGGAAAATGAATCGACTTGTGAATAATCGAAGAGAGCAGCTTGCCGCATCACCCCCTCATAGATGATACGCGATACAGAACCCTTCTCGATGGAATCACTTGACACGGCCGACCTCATAACAGCACTCCGACCCCTCCCCAACTCCATCTCCTGCATCATCCCCCGGGGACACACTCACCCTTCTAGCAGGGTGCGGCCGGCAAATAACGGCGAGCTTTATCAACTTTGCCTTTGTGTCTGATGCACGCAATAAAAAGCGCTACAAATTGCCAACCGTTGATGAAAGCTTCTTTAGATAAGTCGACATGATGGAATTTATCCCAATGATGGCTTGAACTCAATCGAATCTGTAGCGTGGAAGAGGTGATCTGGGAAATGGTTTGAGGAGCGCAATTCTTAACGCTGAAACCGATCACGGTCGGTATTGATAGTCGTGGTTACCGTTAACTGTCGATAGGAGCTATGATGTAAAAGAATGTAACGGCGGTTCAACGCTCCTAGCCGTCGGTAGAACCGATGAGAAGTGGTATCGCAACCGACGGAATGTGCACCAATCGGTAGGTTCTTCCATATTGAACTTTTCCAAGACCTGATTGATATTCCGCCATTATTATTGTTGCATTTGTGTACTTATCTCCAGTATAATCTGTATCAACACCAGGCGAATGCCGGAGCATTCCCATACAAATGGGCCATGGACCGCGCGTGATCTTTCCTTCCCCTACCTTCTCCTATCCTCACCCCTTACACACACACACACACACACACACACACACACACTTACAGTAACATGCACTACTCTACCCCACATGTCGGGAGACCGGTCGGGGTCTTAGAGCTTGCCCCGGCTGGAAGGTGCCCATCTGGTGGGAGATAACTTGGTTAGGGAAAACCCCGGTAGTCGACGGTCGGTCGGTGCCGGATCTTGCCATCCAGCAGAGTAAGATCACCGCCATCTCCCAATGAAAAAGTATGCACAACACTTACGGTAATAGTGATCTCAATAGCTGACGCGCCCGGAATCACAATCGATAATCCAGTATTATCAAAAATGCTTTTGTCGTGAAATCTCCTATTCCTGAAGGGAAAAATGAGTTTATTTAACGTCAAAGGACAAAAATATATAGACTAAAAATATAACCTCAATAGTTTGTTCAATCATTGGACTTTTCAACCAATCCCATATTATTGGCGCTCTTCCGGAGAAAATACATGTTATGGTACAAATATCCATTATTGTAATATAATCTAGGTAATAGAATTCATAACGAAATAATGATGCATATGATATATGGTATTTTAATTCAGACGTAAAAGCTTTAAAAAGTTGTCTAAATACCTCATAATTATTTAAAACACGTACCTGATGCCACTTTTATATACGTTTTGCAATGTAGTTCATACTACTGCAATTACTTGAAAATTGACCTACTACTACGACAAATATGATCAACTTATTTACAGGTAATCAATGATGATGAGGAAATAATCATAAATTCTAATAATTTTTAACGTGATGCACAGCTTCGTGAAAAGTAACGGGCGTGTAGTAACCCTTCTCATGTCTCGTATCCTCCCACAGTCTAAATCCGTTAAGCGTTAAAGGTTAAACAGAAGAATCCAGCAAACGGTTCCCCCCACTCCGCTCCAACCTCTACCCTACAGCTCCCCCCTAGGTCCTCACGCCCTCTCGTGATTCCCCTCGAAGGGCGGAGTCAATATTTGCGTTCATCCTCCGTGGAGGGCTGGTTTATGCAGTAACGCAATACCCCACCGAGGTTTCCTTTGTTGGACAGCAACGGAAAATTAACGAATATACTTTGCTGAATCTGATACCACTTAATTGACACTGCCCAATACGCGTTAGTAAAATATATTGTTTCATCTCGCAGTGTTCCACTATTTACTGGAAGAGTAAACAATTTCTAGGCGATTACTTATGACTGAGAAAAGTTCGTCCGTGTTCCACTATTGGGCGAAATGCAATAATAAGAGAAGCAAATAAATTTGTTAATATTTGTTATAAAGTTCTTATAAAATTGAAGCATTTTAAATGCCTGTTTTAATCGAAACGTCAGATCACAACACGACTTCCCTATCGGTACCATAAAAATGCACTCATCGAGGACATCGTTCAGGTAAGTGAAAAGCTGAATGTCGATGTCTAAGTAAATATCCTTCTGCATGAAAAACTTTTACAGTAGCATTATTCGAATTCAAAATGAGTACGAAGAATCAATGAATCAATGAGTATCAGTGAATGAAGTAATGAGAATCAATGAAGAAATTATCTGTACAAGTATGAAGGATGACCAATATTTCCTTCCACCGCTCTTCAGAGAGATTGTACTGATTTGATTTAGTGATATTGGAAAGTATTCGAAGGTGGGTCAGAAATTACTGATTTCTTCATCAGATCCTAATTTCAGTTGCATTTAAAGTTTGTATCGTGTAATTTTAACGAGTTTGAGCTGTCTCATACGCAGACCGACGTGTAACACCTACAAAAATATAATCGTTGGTGAAGATGATATCGTCAACTACCCATCGCTAGCAAAGGTAGAATTACCTAGTACCGAAGAGTTAAGCTGGCTTCTTAATTGAAGAATCCGTAGCGTAATCAAGCAGCTTGGGGGATCTACGTAGCCCATACAGGATTTACACTTTCTGTTGGTTTTTAAAACTGACAGAAATTTTGAAGAAAGCTGGTCTGCAAGCAACAAAAAGTGATCCATGTGTATTTACTGGTGAAGATATTAATAATTCTATAGCCATAGGATTTTATGTAGATGATTGTATTATTGTTGGAAAAGATGGTAATATAATTAATGGTGTTTTAATGAAATTGAAAGAAGAGATTACAGTTACAGAATTTAAGAATAATATTAACTTTTTGGGTATTGGAATTGAAGAAGAAGAAAACTGTTTTTATTTAAATCAAAAGAAATTCATAGAAGAAATTTTAGAGAAAAATAATATGAATAATTGTCAACCTGTGAAGACACCTGGAGAAATTGGATGCTTATCATAATTGCAAAAAGATTAACCTATCGTTATATCAAGACGTATTAGGAAATATTGGTTATCATGTGAGTGGAACTTCGCCAGATTTAGCCTTTACATATAGTAAACTTTCTCAATATAGTAAATATCCTAGAGACATTCATTTGAAAGCTTTAAAACGTGTTTTACGATACGTGAAAGGTACTAAAGAATTGAAGTTGAAAATTGGAAATGAATATCATGAGATGCTTGTCAATTCTGATGCAAGTTGGTGTACAACGTACGATTCGAAATCATTCGGAGGGTATACTATAAAAATAGGAAATTCGACAATCGGTTGGAAGAATCGTAAACAAAAAATTGTTACGTTATCAACCATGGAGTCGGAACTTGTAAGCTTGTGTGATGCTGCTTGTGAAGCAAGATGGACATCAAACTTACAAGAAGAACTGAAGCAGAATGATTTAGTACACAAACCCATAATAATAAATACAGATAGTCAATCAGTTATAGACTGGATAACGAATTCGAAAGTAAATGCAAGAAATAAACATTTTCAACGAAAATATTATTTTGTTAAAGATGAAGAAGAAAATAAGAATATCAAGCTGAATTATGTGAAATCATCTGAACTTGATGCAGATATTCTAACCAAGAATTTAAATGAAGGTGTATTTAATAAACATAGAGCTAGTTTGGGTTTACAGTTTTATTCATAAAATCGTAACAAGAAAAGGAGGGAATTGATGGTATTCTTGTAACTCAAGAGAGTAAAACGAAGTTACGTTGTTACGAAGCAACCGAGGTTATGTTGATTGTCGAGGTACACTTGTTTTTTTATGATGATCGAAGAAGTAATATGTGTCGAGGTAGTTATCTATAACATACAATGTATTAAATGTTCAAGTAATAAATGAATAATATATTGAAAGATATTTTATCTACAACACTTTCCTTACGACTAACAGAAAGCAGGCCATATATTCAGAAAGGCTAGTGCGCATGTGTGAGAGAATAATGATTGTGTGGAGTAATGAGCGTTTGGTGAAGGGCTTAGTTTGGGTAAACAAAATATTTATGGCCTATAAGACATTCATTAGTTTCAAAAAGGTATCTACTAAATTTCCTTACACAGATTTTTGAAGTAATAGTTGTAGTAATGTCCGATGTTGGCATTCCTGCGCTAATGTTTTTCTTATATTCCAAGTTCCGCGAAACAAAACTTCATCAATAAATCCGCACGTGTGTCCTTCTACGCCGCAGCCGGCAGAAGAAAGAGCCATGTTCGTGCTCTTCCTGCCAAAACACTAGCGGACGCAATCTTACGGACTGCGTACTCTGGGGTATCACTCACGTTTCACTAAGGTTCACTAAGATACATTAAAATCTGAATTAGCACGTATAAGCAGAAAAATATTTTAAATTTAGAATTACGCACTTCAATGTACATTCACCTATACGCATTATGGACGCTGCAAAATAGCTTCAGTAAATTGTTTGTGTGAGCAACCGAATAATGAATTGGGTTGCTGACAAAGTGTAGCTACCCACTCCTAGGTTGTCACAAGGAAAAATGCTGAAAGACAATTATTCGACAACTATTAGTTTATCTCAGCGAGATAATTGTTAATGAATTGTTAATGGTGGAAGAATTGTGTCAATGTTACTTTGTCAATGTTTCCTTAGACGAACAGAAAGTTGTTTTCTGTTATAATTCGTGCGATATACAATTTCAGCTCACTATCAGCTCATACGCGCCCAAAACACACACTGCTACCACTAGTCAAAGTTTAATTTCTTCAATGCCGCCCAGATGAGAATTACCACGGCTTTTTACTAACGAGGCGATCTTCTGTGAAAAAGCACCGCTGAAAAATTCTCCAATAATTACCCCCCGTGGCGTTATATGTATATGTATATGTATGTGTATATATATATATATATATATATATATATATATATATATATATATAGTCGTATTTCTTCGAAATTTTGACAATGAGAGCGCGTTGTCTCTCAGCTGTGGTCGCAATACCAACCCTGCATTATTAAATTGATAGTCGGTAGCATATATACGTGCATCTTAACGGTTTTTTACTCGAGCGTGGTGTGTCGAGTAACCGCGAAACTGTGTCTGGCCATCTTTTTTAAATAATGCTATTCGCCTAATGCTAACACGCCTTTATTTGGAAATACTTTTAATTCTCGGAATGTTGACACTCTATGGTCCACAGTATCCAGCACGATCTCGCGAGCGTCTATGAAAGCAGTTCAACTCTTCAGTTTGTCCTTCCAAATAGTTTCACACGAAGATGTCTTTTTATCTCTCTGGAAGCAAACGCGCCATTTTTTTTGAGGGAAAAAAGGAGGAAGTTTTTTGAGAGAAAAAAAGTCTGTCGCGGAACTTTCAAAATGCTCTCTTTGCTGTTAATTAGAATCAAGGAATTGTTATAAATGAGAGATTTCAAAGTACGGCGCAAAATTCAAATTAATTTTTGCCGACGATGTGTCAAAACGCACTGAGCATTAAAAGCCCAGATTTTCGTTTGAAACACTGTTAAGTCAAGCGAGATCCTGCAACTCAGCCGTTTGCAGGCCCTCACGAAACGCACCCATAACACACGATCGCACCCGACCTTTCTGACGCTCTGCGCACAGACAGATGCTTGGCATGTGCGGGCATTTCATAACTGTTACTTTAAAACTATGCGCTTTCGATAAATTTGAAGATTTATATTATAAATAAAGTAATATTTACTTTGTCACAAATGAAGTTAATTGTTTTAAACTTACAACGTATGCTGTACGTACCTTGTTGAAGGTCACGCCACTAGTAGTGAGGAAATCGTTTGCCCCAGGTGACTAGGTTTGATTCTCCGGCACGTGTACCTGGATCAAGATGGCTGCTATACTTTTATCCCCCACCGCTTCCGAGGTTTGCTCTGAGGCAAAATTTTTCAACGCATGGAACATGAAACCGATCGAAATCCATCGTCAATTTCATCAAGTGTATGGGGCACGGCATCTTGAGCAAGCAGATGTTGCGTCGCTGATGCAGGCAACTCGCAGAAGGTCGGCAAAATGAACATGTGAAACGCACGGGGAGGTCATCCCTTGTCACGGACGATCTTCTGAAGTACAGTAGAGCATGGTAGAGCACCGTCATTTTACGGTTACGGTCCTCAATAGTAATTTCCCGCAGAATTCCCGTTTCTTACTGCGTGAAATTGTCATGAAACATCTATTTCTTAAGAAAGTATGTACGAGGTTTATGCAACTGACACCCGAGCACAAAACATTGTGGACACGGGATAAGACATGGAATTGAAGCGATACCACAGCCATGGAGAGAAATTTCTGGATCGGATTGCCACAAGCGATGAAACGTGGGTTATAGATTCCAGCCCCGAAACCAAACACCATTAATGTCGCACTCAATCGCCACTAAGATCACCGGAAGATGTGGCTTAGGGTGACCTGATGTCACTCCAGTGCCTCTGACCGGTAGGTCCTAGGTTCGAGTCCCGACGGCGGCAGGAATTTCGACACTGGATTTACAGCTATGTCCAATTCAGTCGCTGTCTGGAGGAGAATTCTATCGACCGGTGGCTCTGATCAGTAGTTTTCCGTGGTTTCTGCGATCAATACCAGGCAAATGCCGGAGCAGTATCATTACAAACGGGCCACGGACCGCACGCGAGACCGGTCGGGGACTTAAGAGCTCGTCCCGGCTGGCGCGGTGCCCCGCTCTTGGGAAGATACCTGGTTGGCAAAAAACCCGCTAGCCGACGGTAGGTCGGCGCCGGATCTCGTCATACAAGGGGAAATACCACCTTCACCTCCCGAGCAAAAACACGAACTACACGTACGGGACTAGTGACTACAGTAGTTGACGCGCCCATAATCACTTTCAATCAATCAACCGACTAAGAACAAATTCAAGCAGACTTCGTCGACGCGGAAACTTGTGCATGGTCTTCTGGCACACAAAGGACATTCTGCTCGTCGTATGCGTGGCCAGAGGTGACGCAGTGAACGCTGAACGTTACTGTGCAAACCTAAGGAGTTTCTAATTCCTTCCCAATTCTTGCCGTTCGTTAGTGACACAGGAGCGCGTGGTGGAAAAGGCCCCTACGCGGAAGTGCTACCTGGCGGCCCTCTTGACAACTACGACGAGACGACACTAGACAAATATATACAATCAATGTAAATGAATGAGTATTCATTAGTGTGCTCAATGCTCTTTTAAGAGTTTAGAGACGCGTTGCTTGAAGGTTGGCGAAAATGTTTTTTAAGTGATGCAGAGTTGCAAGTGATTGTCACACACACAATAACTCTGCTCCTGGGCCGCAGGGATACAAAAGTTGAACCTGCGATACGATAAATGTTTAAATTCTGCTGATATTAGGTGAAAAAAAAGTTTTTAAAAACTCGGTGGAACGGTTTAGACGCTAGCATTGATCACAAACTAACTGACAGACGTTCTTCCAACAATCAATTTTTCTGAATCAAGAACCCACAAAACATGGACTGGATTCTGACATCACTACGAGTAAGGGAAATACTACCATGATATACTATAAATTGATAAGATATCCCCTTTTTCGTTACCAGAGCCCTGCAACAAGAGTTTAGGAGTCGAAAATTCGCCGTTTTTTCGCCCAGCGGTACAATACTTTCTTTACATTGCGTAATTAAAAATGGACCGATATTTGAGAAAAGTTTTGAACAATGTTGAGAGTTTATGTGAAGAACCTTGAAACATCAAAACGTTTCAAACTGGCTGGGCGTTGAGTTCGGCCAGTTTGGGATATATCACTTTTGGAGAAGATAATCTGAAAATTTTAGGCGCTATCTTTGATCACACAAACGTTTTGTCGTCAAACAATTTTTCATGTCAAGGTATCAAGGACCCACACAAACCTAGTATCTGTACACGTATTGCAGGTAGTAATTTACTATATATTGGAACAAGATTAATCTACTTTTTCGGTACCAGATTCTCACAATACAAGATTTTCTTTTTAAAAGATCGTGAATTTGTTCGCAGCATTTAAATAATTTCTTTTTAATATGTAAGTACGTTGTAAGCCGAGAAAAATAAGATAATAGTAATGGGAAAAAAATAATTACCGCAGACATGTAACTTGGGAGAAATAAATTCCATCAGCTTAAATAATTATGTTCGTAGTAATTCCGAAAAGGTGTCCAAAAACAGTTATTTCAAACAACTAAATGAATGTATTCGATCGACGAGGAATATGAAAAGTGCAATCGAAGCAAGGCAATAGAAATGAACGTGGAAAAATAGAGATAGGCGAGGCGAATTGGTTATATGATGAGAAAGATGGAACCGACCAATGTTAAAAGCAAATAAAATCTACAGTGGTGATTGTTCTTCATACGGTGCATTCTCAACGATAAAACACTACGTTGAAAACCCTGAAATGCTTGTACGCTGGGCAAGATGATTTTTTAAAAGAAAAAAATAATGGTGTTAGTACGAAAAAAATGTAAAAAGTTGGAGTCGAAAAGGGACGAAACCCAAAGACACTAGTTACCGTCTCCACATTCATCCTTTAGAGTGATGAAATTGAGGATTTACTTTCAATAAATAAGAACAACTCATATACCTATTTTAATATGTGGGTACTTTTAAAGAGAGATTTTCATTGAGAGCATGGGTAGAATAACTGACAGAACTCTCAACTAACAGAGGCGTGCCTGAGAGTGAAATGTCTGTTGAGCGATAAATGGCCATATAAATACAAAATTAAATAAAGAAAGAATGAAGGAAGAAAAAGAAATATTCGAAACAAACCTCTGTACCTTTAATTCTCCTTTTCACATTTCCCTTACACTAATCTCAACGAGTACACGACGAGTATTTTCTTTAAACTCTACAAAAAGAAGTGTAAGAGTGGTTTCAAGACTCTTGCCGAATGCCGCATGAAAATGCGGCGCAAGAGCTTAGCATTCTAAACAAGACGTTGACTATTACAATGGCAATCAAGGCACCCTCTTCTACTTGATATGTTTTCCCTGTACACTTCATACGAAAGCGAGAATGCCTTAAGCTCTGCATTCCAAATGCTCCGAATTCCAGTACCTACATGGAGAGCGTGGCATTGATTCTTATTTTTTCTGTCGCAAAATATCTCTGGCACCATTTCTGCGAATTTCAACAGTACGTCTAACACATGTCGGTCCGATAATATCCAATCACTTTTGGGTGAAAATGGTATTCTTGCTTTATTTTCTGTCGGAAGAAAAGGCTTTTAAAAGAATTACAGGAAAAGAAGAGAATCCTTCAATCGAAATATCATATAAGATCATTGCTCGGAGATAATACTTTACCCCGATCTCTACATACGAGCCGCTACTGTTATAAACATTCCCGTAGGCAGCAATATGTTCACAAGGAATTTCTTTTAAGCCCGTCCCGGCCTAGGCGTGCACGCAGCCTAGTCACTGGTGATGAACTGCGCGGAAGTGCAAGGTATTGGCCCCGGCGCGGCGCGCCAACTAATAAGGGCGCCAAATTAATTTCGCGTCTCCCCCGAGGGCCCCGAGCGAGAGACGTCTGCACGCCCCCTCGCGAGGGGCCGGCCGCCCGAGGGCGACGGGTGACGGGTGCGGGAGGGGCCTGGGATGACGTCACGGGTGTCTGTTGCCACGCGCGAGCACGCGCACGCGCGCGGTCGCGTGCTGTTTGAACGGACATGGCGACCTCAGGGTTGCCAAATTGAGGATTTTGCATACTAAACTGCGATTTTTGTTGTCGTCTGGATGTAGAAACTTTTAAAAAGATACAACTTCCTTGGGATCTAGCTATTTAATGATTTATGAGGGAGTGGTACTGTGTTGCGGGATGTTTCGCTTTTATTTTTTTATTCTTCCATTATTAATCATTTTATTTGTACATCTCATGTGTCAACTATCACCTATTCCTCTCTTTTATATTGTTGCCTGAACCTGTCCACATTCATATTGCTTTGTAATGTTTTGACATCTGAAAAGGGTTCGAATAACTGGACCGAAATATTAGCGGGCATTTGTAAAGTTTTACTGTTTTGATATAATTTATGATTAAAAACGTTTAACCAGTTGTGTTCTATTGGTAGTGCAATTATACAAAATATCAATTAACATGTATGTCTGTCTTAAATGATTCTAATATTGAGTTGTTTTTTTTTAGTAAAACAAAAGTTGGTAACAAGGTGATGAAGGAAAGGTGGATTGTTTTAGAAATTATTAAATTTTGGATACCAAATTTAGGCCATTAATATTATGGTATTGAAACTTCTCACTGAAACATAGTGAATACAAACTAACCAGAATATAATGCGTACTCTTACTGCTTAAATTCGAACTAAAACTGCAATATACATATATATATATATATATATATATATATATATATATATATATATATATATATATATATATATATAAACTGTCAAATTAAATTGAAGTATAAGAAAATATCTCTCAAAGCAATTATCAAGGCAAACGACATTCCCAAACAAGGCAAACAACATTTTCCCATATAAATACTACCACAATTGAAAGTTCAATGGATACAATCGCTCCAATAAAAGGTCTTAGAAATGATTCTTTTCGTTTGCATTAATATCTACAAAATTGTTATTAATCCAGGCAAAAGGGCATAAGCATGCAGGAAGCAGTCAAAATGAACTTCCCACTACTTTTTCTTTTAGATAGTGGATCAACAACTTCATTCACTTGCCACTAGTGTTGCTTTTAGATAGAGGATCAACAACATCATGAACCAGGCATTGTACTAAAAAAGATAAGATAATACATTACAGCAAATTGTTGAAACGTATAGATCATACAATATGTCGCATTATAAAAACAATTCTGAAATTCTGCAGAGGGAGAAAATCGGAACAAATTCCCAGTTTTTGAAATAAATCTTAAAACTAGTCGAGAAAACTTAAAAAAAACTAGTTACATCACTTCAATATTATACTAGTTACCGGACAATGGCCTTCAATGTTTGCCTACCGAAAGCGTATAATCCCAAAGTGTTCGAAATCGTCAAAACGCTTATGGTCCACGTGTCGTGTGGAGCATTTAATAACAAAGAGCGGTACTTTAAGAATACCAAAAAGTTTCCCAAACAATTTAATGAAGAACCTCTATGATAGAGAAAAGCTATCATCTTTTCAAATGGCGATCCCTCACAAATGGAGAGAATAAGGCTTGGGAAACGTGAGAGGTCACTAAAAACTGATAACAATAGTCTGCCGTGATTTTGTTTCTCGAGAAAATAAAGTGTACCAATTCTAATTCAAGTACGATGATTTCAGATCAAAAATTAATTTTTGTCTTCTTTCTATCACATTACAATTTTAAGATAATAGTATTTTTTATCCATTTGCATCGACGAATGATAAGGAGATAAAATATTAAAGTAATTGTCTTTTTGATGATATTTTTAGTCGGTTGTTTTAAGTTATTCGTTGAGGACTATTTCTTCCCATTGTTGATTTTTCACTGTAGCGAGTGCTTTGGTGTGATTTCAAGCAATAGCAGAAGCTACATTCTGTGAACAGTGGCCCTTGCAAAACTGAATTGTATGTAAATAATAAATTAAATAATTATTCTAACCGATTTAATGCACCTACAAGCCAAGATGAAATTGACATTAAATGAAATATGAAGATTAAAGCTTTCGATTTTTTGTCCATTTAATTACAGAATTTAATTAAAATCATTTCACTGAGGGGAAAACAATGTGAAGCACAAGACCATCGTTGCTCGCAGATGATTTTTCTTCCACGCCTACACATTAAACGTGTACTCGTGAAAACCCTTGTAAAGGCAATGAATCATGATGGAAAAGGTTTTGGATTTCTATAAAAAGTTTGAGAGAATGAAAAGTGATGAAAAATTAACGACAGAAAAATGTTTGGGGACCAGGAATAGTACAGTTGATGTGTCACAACATAGAGGAAAAAGCTTAATCCTGTGGAACTTAAAAGCTTGAACACATTTGTACTTGTGACAATATTTTTGCGAAATTATTGAGCAGATAATTAGACAGCATAATACATAACATTATTACACCATATCAGAACGTAGGTTGTTACATTTATATAAAATTACATTTTCTGCATTGCCATCTTGAAATTTTCGGCCTAATCTCCGCGATGTCAGTAGTGAGCATGGCACTGTTCCGCACCGTCCGACCTCCATTCGCGCCGTGCCGTCTGGCCGCGGGCCGCTGTGCGCCGTCCGACTCTGGATCTGCCCGCACCGTCCGACTGCGGACCGCTTCCTGCCGTCCTATCGTGCGCCACGCCGCCATCCCGCGGTTGACAGGCAGCCCTCTAGCTACGATTGGCGATTGTTATTATAAATAAACAAGAGCATTCCGAGCCCTGATGAAGATCACGACATGATCGAAACGTCGACACCACATCAATTAACGCGTCGTCACCCAGACAACCAAGATTGTAATATGCACATCCACCGATTTGTATACATTATTGCATTTGTGAGTAAAAGTGCTTCAAACGAATTTAGTTGAAGTTTTCGAAAACACAATAGATTCCTGTGAAAAAAAGCTTCAAATTTCGCATTTATAGCAATGTTTAATTGCCATTTTCTTAAAGAGAGCTTCAAATTTTTCAATAAAAATTTCTATTTAGGTTTTACTCTTCTTTAATATTCTTGAAGTAATATTTCGGTCCTACTATTAGGAAACCGAAAAGTTGAGAAAAAGTCAAAAAATGTGTTTTGGGCAACGATAGATGTCAGGTAGCAGGAGATTGGGGCAAGACCGTAAAACTAGTCTATACGAAGGAAATTAGAAAACATTACCACGAGAAAATCTGTGCTATACTGTTGCACCATAGAGATCCATACTAAAAAACATTTGAAACTAGAAAGCAAAATTCTTTGAACACATTTTCAGACATAACCAATTCTTAATCAAACTTTCAGACTGTAAAAAAGTTGGAAAAAGAGAAAGAGAAGGACGAACGTTTTAGAACCACTTCAAAACGAACTACACTTCAGAAGAGGATGATGCTCGAGTAGTTTAAAGTGAAATTCAATTTTACTTGTGCAGGTACTTGTTTATTATATTCAATGAAATTGGGAAAAGGAACGAATACTGTCTACAGATCCCTCCTCACTCCGGTCATGGCCGTGGTCGATTTCAACCGCTCTCTGCAGGAGAATTCTACTTGCCGTGGTTTCTCCGAACAACACTAGACGAATGTATCAGCAGTACCCCAACTAACGAATCAGGGACCGTTTGCAATCTTTCCTTCCTTTTTTCCCTCCCTTATCTTCTCAGGCAACCGCAAACTTACATGTACTACATATCACACATGTTGGGTGACAAGACGGGAGCAAACCTGTCCCGGTTGGTGGAGATATCTTGAGGTGAAAAATAAAGGAAGCTGATGTGAAATTATCTATGTGATCTTGCGTTCTAGTGGGTGAAGCACAACGATTTCTTGGTGGATATACAAGTAACATGCAGTACACTTACCGGTACAAAGATCTAAGCAAAACTTACAGCACTATACTACCACACATGTCGAGAGACCAGTCGGGAGCTTAGCTTGTTTGTTCGTCTCATTGTAAAATATACATTATTTCAGTGTGCTTGAATGAATATAAAAATAAAATTTCCAATTATATAATTTTGTTCTTTAATCTAAATACAGGAATGTTGGACGATTTGTTTTTCTAGAATCTTGTAGGTAAGATGCAGAACGAAATTTAGTTTCGAATTGCCTTGATTCTCACTCCGTGTTGGGTGTGTATTGCAGCTGATTTCGAATTACGTTGTATGAGAAGACTAAAAGTTAATTGAATGGACTGTAAATAAGCAATGAAATTCTGAGAATGTTTTATATGTATTGGCAGAGAGCGTTGCCTTTAAACACTTCCAATATATATATAATTAATATAAGTATTTTTTTCTCTTAAGTGTGTGGCGAAAAAATTACTTCTTCCGCAGACTTCTGCAACATTAAAGCCGCAGATGTGATTAATCGCCAATGATATGAGTTACTTCCTCCCTCCTAGCCATAATTTTACATTTCATCTGTTAGATTCATGAAGTATCTTGTAATTTATAAAAAAAGAGATTTTGAAGGCGATCGAAGAAGTCCCGTGCCTTCTCTAGAGGGAGAAATCCTATGCTACATAAGACAATTATTACATTCTCAAATACAGATTGTAAAGAAAATTATGTAATGTTAAAAAAAATCTTGAAAATTTGGACGTAAATATGGTGTTTAATTAAATTTCAACTCGGAAACCATGAATGGAAGAAATGGATTCGTTAGCGATCAAACTCTTACACTACAAGGAAGAACACCTGCCAAAAATGACCTACTGAAGGTACCAGGTTATAAAGGAGTAGCTTAAGTCTGTTCAAATAGGATTGGAAGGATAGACAGACCAGGAGAACATGAAAGTGTTTGTTTTACAAATTTGTAAACGGTATTCGATATGTTCATTTAATTGAATATTACTTTAAAATTATTTCTAACAACTGGTAGGGTTTTTCGTTTTGGTCGCTCATTGCTACTTTGGTAAATTGTTCAAGCTAAAGTTATCTACAAATGCAATATGTGCCATAGATAAAAGATATTTTACGATTGTTATTTCTTTCATTTCATTGTGAACATTAAATTTCGAAAGCAGTTTTTCCACATTCCTTAATCACCCTAATTGTTTAGCTGTTTGAACGACTCGATCGATCAGGTTGAAAAACGACCTTTGTAATTAGTTTTCTATATTTCCAGAACAGTCAAGCACCTAACGTTTTGTAGTGAATGGACGCTGTACGATTAGAGAAAAACATTTGAACATTTGTGGATTAAACTCGACGAATCGCATTAGGTACTGATTCGCACTATTTTGTTTAACTTTATATTTTGGCTTTTCAGATTGAAGGAATTTTCATGGATTATATCGAACGTAACTAAAAATATTACGAATACATCGATGTGAGTGAAAACTTGCGTTGAAACAGTAAAGATTTACATTGAGAACTAAAATGGTTGTGGGGAAACTTCGACATATTATTTTGAGGTAGTCGAAACGTCAAAGCGTGCAGTGGAATCACCTTTGCTTTACAAATTCAAAACGGTATCATCCGTTAGCATGATCATGTTAACCGTCTCCTGGAGATACGATTTTGTATGATTATTCGGAGGAACAACGCACTATCAGTATCATACTCGTACTTGTATAAAATTGAGATTAAATGGAAGCCCGCGGTGAACATGGAATGTCCGCGATGACAGGGGAAAGGCGTGCTGTTTCTCCATGACACTTTACCCCGTATCTTCCAACTAAAGCTGAAAACTACCCATATTCGCAAAGTGGATTGGCAACTCCTGCCATATCCTCCTTACTGATGTTACGTACAATCTCTAACTTAAATAATCGGTCACCCTACTATTTCGTAATAGATATGGAATAGTTTACCAACAACAAGACATTGAAACGCAAAAAGTAAGTACATGCACTATGTAATACTCCAAGTAGAATATTTGATCACGTTGAACGTTTAGAGAAAGTGTCTACGTTCGCAAGTTCGCTCAAAATGTCCACAAAGCCTGTCACTTTAATGTTAAGGCACTCAGGGAAATAATTATTCGTTATATTTGTTATGTGTTGAAAGAGTTAAGAGGTGCTGCGCCTACCCTCACTTGAAATTCTAGCGTTAGACTTCACTTCCTCTTGTGGCGAAAGTACTACGATAGGCTAAAACGGACGGAATACTTAATTTGACCAATCATAACTTGTAGATTCAATCATGAAAAGGGTTTTTCTACAAGATAAATTGACAAAATGGGCAATAGGTCACAATGCACAGTCTACAACATCGTAAGTCAATGCGAACGAGAGGATAGAATAGAAAGCGTACCGCTAAAGGGTCGTCCACAGTCTTAGTAGAGAAGAGAGAGATGCCTGATTCAGGAAAATGAAGAATCCTCGACGCCTAAAACTGCTTCTGAGTTGTCAGAAGAATGTGGAAAGATAGTGCACCCCGAAACTCCTAGGAAAGTGCTAACAAACGAAGGATGTCTTCTGTTGATGGAGGTGTGCAAGGAAAAAGCCATTAATAAGCGAGTTTAATAGAAGGAAAATGCTTAAATTTGCAAAGCAGTATGTGAACAGGGGGACAGAGTAATGGTCGATATTATTTTTGGTGACGAGAGAAATTTTACCTTATGGAAATCAGATGGCAGAACTAGGGTATCACGGAAGGTCAACTAACATTTGAACAAACGAAATCCGCAGCAGATCGTTAAGGCGGATCGTGGTGCTGGGGTGCATGTCTTCGTCTCGAGTTGGAGAATTGTGATTTGTAGAAGAAATAATGGCGAAAGAAGGCTATCTCCGCATTCTGAAGGAATGTTTACACTAAAGTGCGGATACTGTCGGAAAACAGATTACCTTTCAATTTTTGTCACGACAATGATCCAAAACATAAAGCCTACATTGTACGCACCTGGCTTCTCCACAACTACCACAAGGTCTTGGAAACATCTTTGCAGACCTCAAACCTTTACACAATCGAGCATTTGTGGTATAATCTGAAAACTCAATTATAAAAAGGTAAAATTTTCAGGAGAGAGGAATTGAACAGGAGATTGGCAGGAGAATGGGTATCTGAGTGGCGTTTGGTAAAAGTTTTTTTCTAGGGAAGCCATTACATTTCAGATGAAGTTTTTCAATTATTTTATTGTATGGATAAGACGACAAATGGATAATTTAAACACTGAACCGATAAGTACATGCGGAATCCACCATACGCGCACAGTGAGTCACGCTGTATGCAACTGGCCGATTGCTTCCAAAGGCGAACTCTACTGAATGAGCCCGCGCACACTCACCACACGCCTATGGGGCGCTGAATGCAGTCAGCCCAGTGCTTCCAAAAATCTTTACAGGCAAACTCTATCATATTGGTGTCAATAACAATTACGTGCTCATTTTGTAAAGATAAGATCGGACGCGCACAATTTAAACGGTTTTGACTTGGATTACAAGTACAGGCTTCTAAATTACTACTCAAGTGGTATTAAAATGTAAGATATCCTTGGAAATAATGGGAGAAGCAATGCTTTCCTTGCTTCCATGGAATAAACGCCTCTGGTATCTATAGGCGCTTCATCCGTCAAAAAAAGTATATGAAATCGATTGCAAGTGATTTCACAGAAAGCTTGCCGTACTAATAATAATTAACATAATAGTACCTTGTAACAGTGACCAATTTAAGACTAACTGAATTTTAACCCTCCGTCGGGCGCGTAGCGGCGCTCAGTGCCGCATTTTTACATTTTTTGTTGATTTCATGTAAATCATTGGTGTCGCACTATTGAGCTCAGAGTCATTCTTCGTTCATTAAATTTTTGACAAGATGACACTCGAATCACGATATTAGACACTGCCGATCGACCGTTATTAATTAATAGTCAGAGCTCTGCAACGGTTACAGCACACCGATTCGCAAGCTCTGTGTCATGTAAGTATGGTATTAGCGTATTTTAAATATTATAATTCTTTCTGCTATCGAGCTAACGTTTTGCTACTGAGCTTTATGTCATATTATGGAATACTATTATTTCAAAATTAGACGAACTGTGTCCGAAGAAATGTTAAAAGGCACGTTTGCAAAATTACAGTATTCATCAGGCAGTAGTGTAGTGATCTCGGACCGAAGGGTCGCGGGTTGGAGTCTCGCCTCGGGCATGGTTGTATTTGTGTTCGTCCTTTCACCCCCTATCATCGCCTTATAACGTTAACTCCAATAGTGGTCGCTAATGGTCTAGATGTTGATGCGACCTGAAATAATAATAAAACAGACACGGAGTGAGCGAGTGATGGATCCGATTCTTATTAATATTGTTCTTTCTTTTAGTATTTAGTTTTGCACATTTTATTACGAAATAAAATCTTAAAAAACATAATTAAATATTTTCTTCACATCCATAACTATTGACGCGAAAATTGAAGAAGGTAAACGCGTTACAGAGTGCCGCACGCGCCTGCTGGCGACAAATGTTGGGACGTGTCTGTCGGAGCGTTAAAAAATGGTCCTAATATTTTGATTTGTTTGTTTTCGATGCTTTTTTTAAAATTCATGTTAACATGATTTTTGTTTCGTTTGGTTTCAATCATACTTTTCTATAATAATAGAAGTTTATTTTGGCATTAACTGTTATTGTTTGACCTTCCTGTCGTGTGATTACAATACGAAAATTCAAGTTATATTGTGTGACCGAATATTAAAGTGAGTGACTGTATATCGTCTGCAAGAAGTCGAAATGGAAAAAATAGAACGAAACGTTAAAATGAAGCGCAAAAAGGAGTTCGAGGTAGCTCAATTAATGGGGAGAAACAGCAAGGAATCTGTAGCTTGCATGGCACATTGAGGTAATACGCGTATCACTAACCAGAATTATATTACATACGTAGGATGTGAGGGATTTGGCGAAATAAAATACATTGCTAATGAGAGGAAATATGACACGTTTAATAAATTAATTGAAAGTATTCAATTCAGTGTTGTGCAGTAGCACAACATAAAAATAAACTGATGTGTGAAAAATTGAATGTTAGTATGCTTGATAATTATAATTATGGGACGGATTTTTATGAAATTTCATTTTTCTTTTCACTTTAGAACAATGCCGTTTAGTATAGAAATTCATTTTATGTTATGGCAAAACGAAATGACCCATTTTTATTGGTCATTATTTTGCACTTTTTCTCGATTTCCACAAATAAGTCATTTGTACATTTTCCCGTCATTTTTAAAGCATTTTTTGCTTATTTAATCGATTTTAATGTAATTTTTAATAGTACTTGCTTCAAATAATATTTACGAGAAGCAACAAATGTTCTTCACAGAGCTACTCAGTAGCCTATTATATTTGTTCGCTCAGAAACTGTTTTGACAGCCATCGTATGTAATTCTTGTGACGTGCATCAGCGCCATTGCCGGTTCAGCCGATTTCGGGATAACTTAAAGACAGACTTCCTGGTAGAGAACAGTCCAAACCAAAAGTTTGCAAGCCGAGTTCACTCGAACGAATGGAAGAAGCCTCGATTACATCAGTAACGTATCCAACAGAGTTGTTCATCCGAACTCGTTTTGATTAGATTTTTTACGTCATTTTTCTCCGGTATTAGGGAATTTTTAAATCATTTTATTGATCATTTTTGGCGATGTTTTAAGCCATCAAAATCCGCCCCTTAATTATAATTGATGCTAGTATAATTATAATTCGGTTGCATGCTAAATTACTGAATCAGACTGTTAAAGTTTTCAATAAAGAATGAAAATTTATTTCTCTTGAAATATGTTTCAATTGTGGATATCAGAACAAAATTATTTAAGTGAACCTAAACCAGACAAAACATTAAAAAATAACCAACCGATTACGCAATGTGTTGGGAACTTGTTTTGTCCTTGGAGCCATGCGGCGGTGGATGGCGGCTGACCAGCGACGGAAGGACCCGGTCGAAGGAACTGAAGAGCGATAAACTGAGTTGCCTTTAGATTACTAGCTTAGGTATGTTACACTTACGATATTTGGCATATGACACTTACACTATCTTACCTGACGTACGAACCAGATGGAAAAAAAAATACAATTAATAGTCTGTCATTTTTTGCCCCTGCGTCAGTATAAAAAGGTATAATTTTGACTTCCTCTATATTCTCTTTATCAAAGAGAAAACAATTGTGCGCTTTCTCGCATTACTATTGTCAGTGTTTTTGGCTAGTCTCACCCGATTGTGACATTATAGGATGTATCACGTAATTCCATGATTATTGTTCTTGATTCATTTCAACCACTATGAATCGGACCATCACTTTACATATAAGTCTGATATTTTTCCTAGGGTTTTTATCCAGCCGACAGCCGGTAACCCTAACCCCGGTCCCAATGAGACGCATATTCAATCATACACTAGGCGCCAACACACTTGCGGGCTCCTCTGATTTGGAGTCAGCAGAACGCGACGCCCTCCGCGACAATACATACATGAGAGACAAGGGTCAAACCACCATCACAAGGCGGGACTCGAACCCACGACCCTACGAACCGAAGAACTGAGTCAGAGCACGCTTTAAACCACCTCGGCCAACCAGGTCAAGTGTGATTGTGATCATGATCATTAACGTCCTTGGTTTGTTTCAATCACTGTGAATCAAGCACTTACTTTATAAACACATATATACGTGTAAGTATACTGCAAGTGACGTCTGGCTTTTGCAGTAGCACGGAATGAATACATCGACAAAAAACGCAGTATTGACGTAATGATAGAGACTTCAGTTTTTTATCTGTTTGCTCCGACAGGAGCTTTGCATGGCATCAACAGAGAAAGAAAAGTACATGCTGACTTCGTTATCAAGGTTTTTCTCTATGAAGGCAAAAGAAGACAAAAATGGAACAAGTGCAGAGACGTTGATAAGGATTACATGGGAAAGCAGTCAAATAATTTTACGAACATAATGATACATTTTTGCTATTCAGCTATTTTCTGTATAATTACTGAATGACCACACGAATAAAATGTTTCAAATATTGCGAATATTTATATGAAATACTATGAATTAATTACTTGGTCAGTTATAGATCGATCACTGCAAACTTCGCTATATACGTTTTTTTCCCCTAATACAATTAATTTGCTGACTCGCATAAAACACTGTAGTTGTTGGCGTTCACACACATTATTAACCGTGCATAACGAATATCTCCTCATTATAACCTTAAATCTTTTAATTAAAAATGTCAAAATAACACCCATATTCCTACAGGAAATAAAAAGTAAATACACTTTATTATTTGCAGATTACCAGGTAAAAACACAGCACAGGATGCTGAAAATGTGGAATACTTGTTTAGTAAATTAGTAGAATAATACAAGAAATGGGAACTAAAAAATTAATATGGAAAAGATATTTTATATGGGGTGTGGAGCAAGTAATATAAGATTTAATTTTAGAGTATCGAAAAGGAAAAATTAAATGTTGTTCAGAATTTAAATATTTGGGAGTAGAAATAAATATGGATGGAAATCAAGAAGTTTACATTAGACATAGAATAAACAAAGAAAGATCAGCAAAATCAATGCTAAATAAAATATTATGGAATAAACATATAACTAAAGAAACCAAATTAAGGATATATAAATATATTAGAAAAAGAACTGTTTTATATAGATAAGAAATTTAGAAACTAAAGAAAACTTTAAAACTAAAATTACTGGCAACAGAAATGGATTTTTTAAGGTCATCCAGAATATCAAAATTAGATAAATTAAGAAATTTAAAAATCAATGAAAAATGAATAAGTACATATAATTTTAAAAACTATTCAATATAAGCAATTACAATGGTTTGGACGTGTTAAAAGAATGAAAGAAAATAGAATTTCAAAATAATTTAGAGTTATTTCCTGTGGGAAAGAAGAAAAGAGAAAGATTTAAAAATAATTGGTTGCGAAAAATTGAAGGACTTTTGAAAGAGAAGAATATAACAGACAAAGATTATGAAGATCGTGAAACGTGCTTAATGCTGTAAGAATAAATACCAAACATATCGATTAAATAACCTAACGTCTTCAGCACGTTGTTAAATCATGTTTTACAGAATCCACTAAAATCTGGATGAAATTTCGTGGTCCCAACAATTTTTCTTCAGATATCTGTATAAAGTTTGATTTTTCTTCATGACATTGACCCAGTATATGAATGGAAAATTTAATTGCGATTAGCAGAACAAACGATCACTTTATTCGTTTAATCGGAAAAATAAAATCGACTTTTTTTAACGAAATTATCTCTCATTTTTATGTCACTTCTCTCAGATGTTATTCTACTTGCATCTTTCCGTTTAGCTTTTAAATCATCACCAAAATCCATTTTGCTTTGTATATTTTTTACCGAACTATGTTAAACTCGTAGTAGTTCAGCTATTTGATATTGAGTCATGTTTTTAGCTTTCAACATTCCGGCAATTCGACCAACTCTCATTGATAAATTAATCATTTTCCCCATTCTGAAAATCTCTTAATCACAAATGTCAACAATTTCTTAATTTATACATCAGTGTACAATCGTTAACAAAGAACTGACCTTGAGAAATTTGAATAAACTTGAACTGGTATAACCACGACAAACTCTTGGGTTTTACGACGCAATTGTCATGCTGTCTTTTATTTAAATAAGCGTTTACCCATTGAACAGTGTTCCCAACCAACAAAAATATGTGATCAGTGTTACAAACTTTAAGAAAGTATTTAGAAAATTCAAAAGAACAACTACTTATTTTCGCACGTAAAATTATTTAATAATTATAACAAGGAAAAGGTTAATAATATGGAAAGTTACTGTACAAAGAGTAGAACATTTGGTGGAAAAACTAAATATTTTCAGACATACATCAACCGAAATTTGACAATTATAATTACTTTTCATACAACTAAATCATGTCCCACCAATGAGACGTAACTTACAGAAATTCAGCTGTCAAGTCGCGGTGCGGAATGCCATTTTTGCATTCCAATCTTATATTGCCTGAAGGATAGCAAATTTATTTCATATATTTCAAATATGTTTTAAATAATTTCTAAAAGATTAATTTGACCGCATTTGACGCCAAATTACTCAAAAAATATTAATGTTTTCGAAAAATTTAATATCGCCTTATTTCAAGTTATGTTTTGGACGAACACATTTCATTAAGAAACAAATGTATTTTCACAATTGTAGTTGTGGGAAGATGCCGAAATTTTTTTAACATTTAAAATATCTTCAAAAAATAAGGCATTTCAACGGATATAAAATCTGCACTATTCTATTAAGCGTTCTTCGCGGTAAGGTTCAAATCTATTCGATTAGATATTGCTTTGATCAAATCTATTAGATACCGCTTTGCGTCACAAGTAATCGGAAATTTATAAATAAAGCCAGTTAGGAGAACAATCATCACCTAGGTACAAGTAATTGAAACATATTTAAGAAGTATTTTGTTTGAATATTGCAGCTTTTTATTTCAATTGCACTGTCTTCGTGTTACTTTTCATTAAAAATTGTCACTTTACGCCACTTTGAAAATGTTTCTCACCACTTGCTCTCCATGCAACATGGCGACCTGCGACTAGTCTGACTTTCCAAACGAAGTGCCCATGTTGTGGTCACGTGGTTCATGACGCAACGCTGTGCCATGCAGAACGAGTAAAAATCGGTGCGCCGGAGTAGCCCACCCATATCTTTCTATCACGGTATTACTCATTCATTTTTACTTTGGAGACGGAGCACTGCGATCTGTTTACATGAGGTCACCGCTGACTGAATGAAAATCGTACGTCTCTAATAGATACTGATCGATTAGATATGATATAGAATGCGGTGAGCGGGATACAGGCCCACTCATTGCAGGAAACGGCAGAGTAGAAACGGGCAAGAACATAACTACTACTTAATAGGTATGTACAAAGGAGAAAGTATTAAACGTCATTAGGCCGTTAGACACCAAATAACAGACGCGGTTGAAGTTTGTAAACCGAGGCGATAGCGGAGGTTTACAACCAACCCAGTCTGTGTTATCGACCGTGTGTCGTTCAATACCATCTTCTTATAAGAAAAATAATATAAATAAAAAATATTCCTGCCTTTGCTTTCGTAGGAATGCAACGCCCCCTTCTATATCGATTCAGACGCGAGTCCAAGACCAACTAGTATAATATTGGTCTTGGCGAGACATTTCAATTCGATTGTTTAATACGTGGCTTTATTCGACACCATTAAAAAGACAAATTTTCCACAAAATTTGAGATGGATATTTCAGAAGATCTTGTGGAGTTCTCGTCTGTAGCCGAAACTTACATTGAACAATGTTTCAAAAAAAAAAAAAAAGTTAAAATTTCTAAGCAATTATTCAGCACCAACCAGATTGTATCAAATGATTCAAATACGTCGACGTCGGCATCTTCAACTTCTTATGAAGGTTTAGAAATAAGTAATAACAGTAACTATTCATCAATATTAATATTTATTATAATGAGACATTAGAAAATGGGTTAAAAATAAGAGTTTTAAGTGCTGAAAATTAATATCTTATGTTTTAGGTTGTTTGTCATTTTTCGTAAGAGTTGAATATTTTGAAGCTCACGTGATTACTTAACGTCCGGCGGCTGCTAATTCCTTAACGGCCGGCGGCCATTAAGATTACCTTTTCATTCCTCTTTTGGGTTTCGTTACGCAGATGTGTTTACAGCACAATATAACGAAAAAATATTTTCCGTGCCTTTTATGAATAACGTGTATTGTCAATGACAAAAGTGTATTGTACTGCAGCTCTGTCCATAGGTCTTTCTAATAAATTTGATTTTTCCGCAGACTTCACAGAAACTACAAAACCAAAACAAGTGCTTTTTCGCGGACTGTCTCGACTGGCGTCAGCATTGGTCAGATGCTGTTAGACATCAGCACTTCGTGCATTCTCGGTTGTGTATTGGGGCCCTCTCTTTCAAAACAACACTAGTTCCTAATTCTGCCGTCTGCAAACGTATAATGTGCTGCGGAGCGCTGCCGTCAGGCCGCCGGCGAAGAGTGGCAGTGTCGTCGCAACAGGCGCGTGTAATAGACTCGTCAGAGGCGGCATGTCGCGGCGCCTCTGAAGTCGCGCCCCGACCGGTTTGAGCTGCCAGCCCCTCCCCCTCCCACCCGGGCGGCGCACCACGCGTGAATGAGCTGGGTGGACGCCAGCGCGCTGGGGGATAGGTGAAGAGTGCAAATTGCTCCTTACAAATTGGGGGAGGAATACCTCACTGAAATTCACGGCACTCGGCTCTTTGTTTTGTGGGAGAGATACCTAACGAATTTTGACCACTTAATGATCTATGCCAAAAGAAAGAAGAAAAAAAAATTCGCTGATATTCTTCTAGGTTAAAAACGACGAACGTCGAAAATGTAGGTTTGGAGGGTACAGTAAAGCCTCGTTAGCACGAACTCGCTTAACACGAATTTCGCCGCATCACGAACAAAACTTCGGTCCCGGGATGTGATTACGGTAATACTGACATTTATAATATTCGGATAGCACGAATTTTTATAACACGAACTCCGATTATTTCGTTCCTTTATAATTCGGTCCCTTATATAAGGGTATATAATAAAGAAGGGTTTATTGTATTTTAATATGTCAGTGTACGAGAGAAACAATTCTTAAAAAAATGATGTAAATCGTTGAAGTGGTGCATGCTAAATGAGAAGCAAATCTTGTAAGTGGTAAGCTAAGTATGAAGAGATTCTATGTATATTCTTGACATAATACTGACGACATAATATATTCATGTATATTCTTGGACATAATACTGACGAATTTTCAGTAAGTTTTCAATTCAAAGAATTCGTACGAATAAACGGCATGAGCGTGCGGAAAAGTCGCTTTTCAATACGACACACCAGACGTTGTGTCAGTTCCCTGGGATTTAAAACTCTTGCCTGCTTTAGATTCTCGGAAATCAAAAGAAGAACGTGTTCCGATCGCTGCTTCATAAGGAAATAGGGAGTTTTAGCACCACGTGTAAGGTAAGTGGCGTTATGTTCTAACAGTCACGTGACGGACCTTGAAACCAAAACGTCTTACCTAAGGCCTAAGGTACGACCTTATACCTTCATAAACAGTGCACGCCTATAGGAGTCTCTACGGTCACCTTACAAGCGGCAAAATGGCCGTCTAAAACAGGAAACGTTGGGGATTTTTCCATCTCTTAACAAACCACTTCTCGAATGTGAGGCAGATACAATTATTCTTTTCTAACTCCACAACGTTGGCAAGAATTAATAGGAAATATTGGAGAAGTAAAAGGAAAGAAATTCGTCGAAAATATTTCCTACGTTTTCAAGAACAGTTGATTCAATATTCCAGGGTGCATACTCATCGCAGAGGGCAACAAAATCGAAAACTCTGAGCACAATGTACATTTATTATATTCGTGTCTCGTATCGTGGTTTAAAAATCTCATAGCTAGCCTAGACTGATATATTATGCAAATTCTTTGTTCAACGCTTGAAATGTTTTTTTATAATGCATAACGCAATGTCACAATTGCTAAAACTCTTCTAAACGTTGTTCATTACGACCGTATAAAGTCGTTAGTCACATGATCAATGGTGTTTAAGGATATCTCCTTACGCCTGGCAATAAAACTGCCTAATAAGGAACTTATTGCTGTATCAAAGTTGGAAAGCTCTTCAGTAAGTGAACACGCGCAAGCTATTTGAAACGCGATTGTAGACTGAAATCTTGAAGATAAAGTGCAAATTCTTTGTTGGGATACTGCATATAGACATACCGGTTGAAGCAATGCATGCTTCTGCGACAAAAAATTAATACAGAAATGCTGAAATTTGCTTGTCGCGATCATGTGTATGAATTGGTGTTAAGTGTATTCTAAGGGCAATTCAGTCGAGTCACTACAAGCCCTGATAGTCTACGCTTCAAAAACTTTCGACGTTACTGTAAAGCTGTCGATCCTGATAAAATACAGTGTAATACTGTCAAATGCGATCAACTGCTTTCTCCTCCGAGTCGAATCAGGTACTTCCGTTCAACTCTCGCAATCCATCATGTGATTGACAGCGCCATCTCTGTTTTACCTCGTCAACCAATTAACTTTCATGGACGTCGGGCTTAGAACGTCGCTATGTTTACGCGTTTATAGCACGAGCATAAGTGAGACGTAATTTATAATTATAATATATCACTATAAGTCTAATATTCCCCGATGTAAAGAATTATATTGGCCGGAAACACACACGAGCATTGGATTTTCCGATTCACTATTTTAAGTCTTCTTCTTCCTCTGAAAGCATTAGAACTTTCCTTCCATTGCATCTCCTTATTGGTCCATCATCTTCTCTTCGATCTTCATGTTTCGTTTCCCTCTTGGCTTATATTTCAGAATCTGTTTCGGTATGTGTGTGTCCTCCATTCTATACATGTGGTCTCTCGATGATTTCATGGATTCCTCAATTTTTCCATTTAGATCATAAATTCCTAGGTAATTACGTATTTCTTCATTGCGAATCCTCTCTCTCCTTGTGACACCAATACAATCCCTTAAAACTTATTTATTTAGTCAAAAAACAGTAGAAAACTGTATGACGTATGGGGAAGAAAATCGTCACGCTATCTTGAGTTTCATCTGCATCCCTTCCCAACTTCATTTCGACAGTCTGAACCCTACTTACAATTTTTGGGTCCGTAGTCCAGATTTTACATCCAATAGCCCACAAGGAACTTGTAAGGTTTTTATAAAATTTCATGACCGTATCTTTCCTTACTTTACTTTTTAGTGTCCTCCTAATAGTTCCACCCATTCTGATAAATTTGGAATCCGCCTCCATGTGGTATCCCTGGGAAATGCTAAAGGTTCGCAACGTAGTATAGTATTATTTCCACTTATTTATGCTTCACATCTTTTATCTTTCCTCTATGGTCTCTCTTGACTCCTCGTTGTTTTTGACCCCGATGCTATAAGGTCTCGAGGGCTAGGGTGTCATTCTTTTCCGAGTCTTCTCTTCACTGCATCTCTACCCTTTTCTCTCTTCCTTCTTCTGCCCATATCATTCTTTATTTTCCATATATTCAGGGGTAGACGAGACTCCACAGGTGTAGAGGAACCAACTCGCCCAAAGGAAACAACTCTAAACAAATTCTACTAGTCTGGGCGCCGCGAGGAAGGAGCCCTTCGGCCGAACTTTCCATCGCGCATCGCCAGTAACGCGATGAGGGGAAATTTAATTACTGGTACTCTCATAAGTGATAGCCGGTCTCTGTTACTAACCAGTTTTTTTAAGTAAGTATATAAAAAACCTGAGATGAATAGGAGTATTGCGAGGACGAGTTAAATAAGATTGCTGCATCAAGAAAACTGGGCTAACCAATACTCTAAAAAAATATAAAGTGTAGGGAAAATTCTCAAGATAAATAGAAAAAAAGGAATAGAAAGAAGTATTTCAGTATGAAGTCAGCATTAGAATACTTTTAACAATCATTTTTCAATCAAAATGCACCAGTTTTATTAGTGGACATTCATATTTACCGAGGATCGACCATAGTAATTTGACAATGTTTAGAATAATGATAAATACATTGGGTTATTATAGAACTTCTAAATAAATATGGAATTATGAAGAATTGCGAAGAAGATTGAATGTGCAAGGGTATACAAATTTCTTTCATTTAAATCTCTCATGCTCCTAAAGAATCGCCTTGGCATGCTTTCAGATTTTTTATCAGAAATCCATCGGTCATAGCAACACAGTACTCTGCTCTAGTGAACTAGTATATTGCATGTTTTGAAAAGAAACTTAAAATGTTTCCATGTTAAGGAGCTGCATTATCTACTCTTTTAATCCATAAAAATATATTTTCCCAAATGCCAAATATTAATTTTAGCATAACCTTGCTAGAATGATTAAAGAACACTATAAACAGTAAGATTTTTATTTCCATCTCAAGTAGTACGGAAGATGACTTTTTAGGTAGTATTTGGAACATGAAGGACAAAATACCTCAAGACGTAAAAGCCAGAGTGAGGGCACACATTAAATCTTTCTCTAAAACAGATTCACTAATGAAGGTCAAGGAGTACCTCGACTCTAACTTAAATATCATGAAGATGTACGACGTCTATAAGGAAGATTGTGTAAATGAAATGAACAGGCCGGTTGTATTTGGGGAAAAGTGGACTGTATTTTGGTGTTGGACGTTTTACACAAACCGGTCCGCTCTTATCGGCTTCAGATGAAGGAAGTTTCCGGTGAGAATCAGCTGTGAATAAATCATCAATTTCACCTTGCACAATAATTTAATGTCTCTTAAGTTGTCACTTACAACATTTTTACAGGTACAGTGCAAGCACGTGACAGTTTAAATCATACTTGAAGTAGTTTTGCATATGACGCTACACGGAGTCAGCTGACCTTGCTTGTAACTCGTGGCACTTGAAATAGTTCACACAAAATTAACAGTTTACATAAAGTTACCAAATTGCACAATGTTAACAATGCCGAATACGATACTCTTCACGATACATCGAGATTTTTACGTGCCTTAACACGGAGCTCGGGCGCATACACATGTTACCCGCGAGGCATTCATACTGCGACTGACTTTTTCTAACAGCGACAAGCGTCGCGAGATCTTGATTTAGAGTGACATGAGTGGGAATAGGGCCCCAACCAATCTTTGATGAGAATTTGAGTAGTTCTGGAAGTTTCGAGAACAAACGGTTTGCTAGAGAGACGAATAGAAACGGTTGGCTAGAATACCGCCTACTTTTTATAAAACACCTGCCCATCCCTGCAAAAACATATCGTACTATGTTCATAGTTCTACGTTTTATGGGCGTCTTGCGTCTCATTACTAGTTTCATTAATTGTCTAATCTTTAGTTAAGAAATGTCACATCGTTATACTTCTTCCCCTTTTTTTCCTTTCTTTAAAACAATTATTTTCGTGTTATTCATCCATGATGACGTCACTCCACTACGTCAGGCGGCGCGTCGTTTGTTTTCACTAATCCCTCACGTAATAAATCCAAATATTCAATTTATCTAGTTCCCGTGTTAATTTTCCCGTGCCGTGGCTAATTTTGTCATGATCCGAATATTATACTCTACAATTTCAGAAAGTTTGAAGTCATTTCATCAAGGCGTTCTCGAGATATTTATGAAAACTAGTTTCTTTTATACTTTTATCACAACAATGGGTTCCATTTTCTACGTTTCTAGACGTTCTGCATGCAATTTGTACCGTTTCTTGTGTCTTCTTAACTCGCGGTTCGATTTTCCTGATTTTCGCTCTAGATTTTTCCTGAAATTCTGTTCTGACCATTGTTTATATTGCCCTTTCACGCTTTTCGCGTTTTCGCTAATTTCTGAAAATTTTATGTCCGCGTCGTCGTCGTCTATTGTTTCTTCTGTAGTTTAATGTCTATCTGATGAAATAAAATTTTGCTTTCGGGATCTGCGCGTTCTGGGGTTGTTGCAAATCATTACAATATGTCGTATCATTATTTCATAAACTTCCAAGGAAAAAAACTCTAATGATATTTTACTATTTTAGCAGCAGTTCTCACACCATGAAGATGTGTGATGTTTCTTTTCTTGGTTCTAAACTTTGTTGACATTTGTTCCATCGTTTTTGTTTATCTTTTCAAATGTAAATTTTCTTTGCATTATGTGAAGTACTTGTTAAAGGCGCCAAAATTTCAAAATCGTTCTTCACCACCGTCTCTTTCATTCATAAAATAAATTCCTGCCCTCATAATTATCCAGTCTATTATAAGGCTGAATTGCCGCTATCAGTACTACAAGAAATTTTCAAATTCTATCGACTTCTAATTCGTAATTTCTTTTAGCACTATATCGAACAATGGGCAGTGTGAAAGCACTTAAATACTAATAAAGCAGTGCACATCGTAGTGAAAGCACTTGACTGAGAGTAGTGCTGGTAAGAAACAAAATGTGAAATAGTGCGTGTGTGTGAGAACTAGAAATATGTGCGTGTGTAGCCAGAAATTAAATAAGAATACCCGCAGCAAGAGACAATACAATTAGAGCTGGCAGACTTTCAAGAGCAGACTAATAGTTAATAAGCTTTAAGAGACTAGTCAAAAATGCAGAAAGGCAATTTAATGAGTAAGTTTTTGTGTTTTTTATTCAGTGTCATCTTTTTCTTTTGTCTTGTGTCCTTCTTATAGTGTTTTAATGCGTTTCATTGCTTTAAATAAGTGATCCTCACAAGAGCCGACCTGCAGACTAGGAACTAATGTAAATATAAGGGCTGCTCAAGCAGCGCGAATCGGGAGCGAGGAGCCGTGTTGGGTACCGAGATGAAGGCACCGGAGGCGCCGCGTCGCGCGGCTTGCGATAACTTCTGTCACAGTGTCCCGATAACTCCAGTCGCGGAAACATGGAAGTCAACGCCAGCACTTCGCAAACTGAAGCGTTCACACCGACAATTTTCAATGCAGCGTGGAAAGAAAAGTATATTTTCGCAGATCGCGGTAGCTATGCCAAATGTTTGGTTTGCAAAAACGTGCTTAATCACATTTATTTATTTATTTATTTATTTATTTTACGTCAAAAAAACAGTTAAAAACTGCGTATGACGTGGTATGGGGAAAAGTGAATTGTGTGCACATTTTCAAAATTCTGTGATCCCTACACTAAGTCATATACTACTTCAATTTTGAATTTTTGAAAGGGAGAAAAAACAAAAACAAAAAACTCCCATGTAATAAAATCTATTTTCAAGGATAAACAAGCAATAAAATTTGAATTTTGAAACGGAGAAAAAAAAAACAAAAAAATTTCCATGTAAAAAAATCTATTTTCAAGGGTAAATAAGCAATAAATTTTGAATTTTGCAAGGGAGAAAAAAACAACAAAAAAAACATGAACTTTAATTTGCAACGAAATTATACGGTTAATCATGTTGCTGAATATGACAAGTACTCGAAAAGAGAACGTAAGGAAGTTAGCAGTGCTACAAGAAACAATGCGTTTCAAGGAGTACTTTTTGTATATATTTTGATGTTCCTATATTGTTTAACAGTAAAATAACACAATAAAAAAGAAGCTACTTTTATTTATTGGAACTGTCCCTTTGGGAAAGAAGAACTTCTAATTCTTTTCAAAATTAGCTTCATTGTCAAACAATCACGAAACATCGAATTTTGGAGAGTTCGTAGATGTATTCAGAACATTGCGTTCGGAATTTGAAATCCGAGTTAAGTGTTGTTTCATTTACAATTAGATATTTGCTACACCTTTTTTCTCGATAGAGACGTTTTTCCTTTTGATTTTCAATTAGAAATTGCTGATTTGTAGTGTGAGACTGAATCAAGAGAAACATTTTAAACAAAAGAAATATTTATTAGATGTTATGAAATGTCACTCAATAACGTTTTCCGAAACTGCATCGGAATGCTGCTCGAATGTTAAGGATGTTTGGATCAACAAACGAAGGTGAGCGGTATTTTTCTTCGGAAATTTGTAAATCTGGAATCAGAAATAGCATTACAGATCATAATGTGAAACGCAAGAAGAAAAATAATTCAATTGTTATTAGTTTGATTTTTTTAAAATTTTAATCTCATTTACTGTCATGTACTGTGCTGTCCGTACGCATGACAGCATTTTTTTTTATTTAACGGATACCAGACAGAAGTACCTATCTGGCGATGCTTATATACCCCACGTGGCTTTTTAAGGGTTCAATCTGATCGTTTACGGTTCCTGAGTGAGTAATCAACCAACAAAATAGTCATGGCTAAAATACATCAATATATGGAAAAATAAATTTTCCGGGATGTAAGAGGAAGAAAAACGAGTAAATACAAAGGTGAGAAGACGGTGAGTGAACAGTAATTTATTATCATCCTTTGAATTACTTCGAGTGAAAAGCAGGGGGCTACTGTGCCCCCAAGTATATTTTACGAGAACTTGATGTCGACAAGATAGTTCAATACACTGTTCAAGCGGAGCATAAATGCGTGACGAAAACATTCTCTACAATCTTTTCTTGTTTGTCACATCGCAAATACGGTTTTACTGAACCACTGAGATCTTGTTCGTATCATGCCGTACTATTTATGGAAAGAAATTCAAAAGATCATTTATGGGGTAGCATTGCAATTGCCACCTGTGTCCTTTCTTTTAGGTACTTTCCCTTCCATTTCGTCTAATATATAATATTCAACTTTATGAATTTCAGCTACTTGTATAATTTATCTGGAATGCTCGAAATCAATGCAGGTATCGTGCATAATCTTGATGCAAACTTAACTTGAACGATTTACGTTATAAATGCTTTACATGTATTTAATTCTCTGAGGCAAAAGACGGCTAAATACCCATAATTATTTCATTTCCTTCACAATTGGAACAAACTGAGATAATGTATTGGTTCATTTTATTAATTCCACTCACTTGTTGCACAGTAAATAAGGAGTAGAATATGAAAAAAAATCTAAAAATAATCAGTGTAAAATATTTACGAAAAAATATGTCACATTTTCGTATTAATCTAATTGTATCGCCGTTATAGTCGTTTATGTTTTTAATGTATCAGTTATGTCTTGTATATTTAAAAAAAAACTTTATTGTGGCTTATGTTAGCAACTCAAAATAAATATAAGTGTGTAATACATAGAAAACTTTACTTTTTAAATGCTTTTTTAATTGTAATCATTGAAAAACATTCTTTTTTCATTTTAAGACGCAGAGTACAATGCTTATTACGCTCAGAAGTAATATTTTGCTACTTAAAAATTATTTAATTTCTGAAATACAGCAATTCGAGGTATTTAGATGACTTTTGTATTATAATATTGTGACATGTTTTTGAGTTATACCAATTGAATAATTTGTCAATGCTAGAAAGAGTAAAGTTACACCGCAAGTTACAGACCGACAGAGAGAGAAAACTAAGTTTTTGAGACCAGGCCAGAGACACGCTGGGGAAGATAATAGCTTCAAATATAGTAGAAAATTTCTTGTCCGGATTAATTGGAATCGAAACACTTCCGATTATTAAAATGACCGAATTTTCTAAATGAACCAATAAAAGAGCTTGCAAACGACTTCAATTGGAAAAATGTAACAAAAATCGTTCATAATTCACTCGGAAGTTTACAGAAGCGGAGTTAGTGAATAAAATATTAATCAAAATCAAATGTATGAATGCGCGCATTGTTCACATCAATTTGAAAGAAAATTGAATCTATAAAAAAACTTAATCAGACTTTTATCAATTTTTCGAATTGAAAAACGCTTTTAACCTCAACGTTACAAACTCTGTATTTCGGCGTAGTCCCTTGCAAATGTTTTGTAAATGTCTGGGGATTTTTTCTGAATAATTGTTCGTATTAGATAATTATAACTGTTATGTAGTATATACGTAGTATATTACGTAATGCATAAATAATATACTAGGTCAAACCCAAGGAGTCTTTCGCAAGACATATTTTCGACAGGATATCGAAATTTTCATTGGAGCTTCATGTTAAAAACCTCCTAAAATTAAAATAACTACTACAAATTCAAGAGGCAGCGACATCACACAGATAATTGAGGAATTTGAAGAAAATTCTGTGTACGGTTTAGGGGCTAACCCGGTTGACTGACGGATCAACGCCTCCTACATTAGATGTATATCTTTTGTTAAAAAAAATTCAAAGAAATTTACAGCCATTTCTGTGTAAAATTTTGAAAATGTCCCTGGGGCTTTATGTAAAGTGCCCTCAAATTTTAAAGAATTTTTTGAAGATTTCAAAACTTTGAGTTGAGCCAGATCGACCGAGAAATACAAGTATCCATTTTGGAGAAACTCCTACGCATGGTTGAGGAGCTTGAGATGCTAACAGACGTACAGACAGAACTTTTTGTTGTCAATCCATTTTTCGGTATCAAGGACCCACAAAACATGAATTCTAGCTTCACCACGGGTCAGGATTTCCTACAAAAACATGAGCCAATAGACAAATCAGATATTGGTGGCCAATTCTCCCATCTACTGGCGTTAATGGAACGCTTGAACAATAGCGCTTTTATGAAATCTGGAATTGGAAATTAATGAAGAGTCTGTTGAATTACGAAACACACTACAGGGACGTTGATGCATACAAGCATCTTTTCACACCCGATTTTAATTTGTAGTTTAATCGAACAGTCTCAAATATTGATGATAATAATAATAATAACAATAATAATAATAATAATAATAATAATAATAATAATAATAATAATAATAATAATAATAATAAACAATGGAATTTAATAACCAAATTACCAATGTTATGACCGCATTGCACGAAAAGGCAATAACTAACCGATGTATTGAAATTCCAATTACCTTTTTCTCGTCGCAAATTTAAACAATTACACCCAAACACAATACAACTATTCAGCATTGTAATGTAAATAATTCAGCTATTATCAAAACATAACCGAAATTGAATGTAATGAAGAAACACGCTTGTAAGTAATCCTATACATCACTGGCGGAATGAATCTGTAGTTATTTAAGATGACGACGAGCACAAAATTTTGGTTTCACTAGCATCAACGCTACGAGAAAGGACTTTGCCAGGCTAGTACTATATGTCTATAAATTAGACGAAAGGTTAACAAAAGGAAAGGAATAACAGAAGAAGAAAATTTAGTCAAATAGCAAAAACAACAACAGTAAATTAAATAAACGTACATTATCGAATCCGCAGGAAGAATTATCCACAAATTTTCCTTTTAACGAGTATTTTTATGAAAAATAATTTTAAATCATAGTGTTCCGTTCCGTGTTAAATCTTGAATATCTAAATCCGATTGGAACTGATGTTTTCTACAAGATTTAATTTTTCCCTGGCTCTTTTGAAATCCGGTGGTTTAAGTGAGAAATTAATAATGAACTTGCATATAAAAGACTAAATTCGTATCTCCATATTTTTAAAATATCGAGATGGAATCATTGGAACAAATACCGTATTGCTTATATTGAGTTTATTCCATACTTTTTACCGAAAGCGACAATGTTATGTAAACGTGATCGTTGTTAGTTACTACATCCCGCTGTATTAGTAAATTACAGTGTCGAAGTATAAATTATCGTTTACTTAATAGGAAAAAGATAATCATAAACAAAAGATAAAAACACTTTATTTGAAGAAATTGTGACCATCCAAGAATCAAAACGGTTGCTTTGGACAAGAAAATGACAGTATCCAAATAAAACAAGGATTATATACAAGTATATAATATTAATTGAAAACACAGAAGAATATTACGTAAGTTTCAGCCCTTCCATGCGATCGGCGTCATAGATCGTCACCGGCGCGTCCATGCAACGCATGCAGAGTACGAGCGCAGCTCAGACCGTTGACGAATGCCTCCAACGTCTTGAGGACGGATCAGGAGACGGCAGCGCATGCGCCCGACGTCCCCCCGCTCAAGGACAATGCGTGCGGGGGCGTTGGAACAAGTGCATGTGATTCATTAATAATTAATATTTGCGATTTATATAAAACAACCTCGAATCTGCTACGCATAGTATCCAATGCATTTTAATGCACATTTAGTACTTCTGACGAACACACTAGATGTCTCATACACGTACAACCTTACTTCCCCAGCTCCCTGTGGGTAAAAAAACGTGTTTGTGCATACCTGGAAATCCTCGGGTTGTCTGGTAAAATTGTAACACTGGAGAAGGCAATGAGTTTGACGAAAACTGGAAGAATGCCTTTTCGCAGTAAAATGTTTATATTTAATGCAACCAAATTCAGTTCTTTTTGGCGTGATTTTAAAATAAAATTAACTACATTACATCTGAATGTTTATCAAAGCCTTGAAATTTATTTACGAATTGAAATGACGCATTTGAATGCGGTCAGCCAAGGACAATGCTAATGGCATGTCAACACACTTTCTGCATTCGCACTTTCCAATTTGGCGCCAACCTTCCTGTTCACAAGTATAAGCCCTCCTTGGGTCAAAATCAAATTTAAGCTTCCTTTATTTCCTCTTTTCCGAGATATATTGGGGCATCTTCTGATTCTACTGAGCATTTTCTCTCTACAATTGTAGCTTTAATGTACACATAAAATAGGCCCTACATGAGCTAGCTGCTTGACCAAAACGTTCAATCAATCGATTGACGCACGCTTCAACCAACCCTTCAATCTTTTGATCAAAAGTCATTCTCATTTGAGTTGTCGACTCGGAAAGAATGTCTGTCGTGAAGTGTTAAGTGAATTCAGATTTTGCCTTTCTTGCCTTGACATTGGTTGTCCTAAAGCGGAAAAAAACAAATTTGTTGGAATGGAAGAAGAAGTAAACGAGCTCGGCGAGAGGTTCTCGAATTAAGATGTGGTGTGTATTCATCAATGTTCCCCAATCAACCATCGTATCATACACTGCAAGCTCCTAAAGAGAAGAAATACCTCAAGAACACGTACAGCAGCTCCTTCAAAGGAATGAAGCTATTTTCAGTGCTTCGTGTGAACGAGACAAAATAACATATTTCCAAACGTTGAAAAGTGAAGTGCAATACAAATGTTCATCCATTTATAATTTCAGTGATCACCAATTTTGACTTGGCTTTACTCTTTAAAAGTTTTTTTTGTTGCGTAAAATAGGTTCAAACGTTTTTCAAGGAGCAAACGGTAATTTTGCTCCTTACGAAAGTTTTTTGTTGTTTTTAACGGAAAAAAGTAAAATATTGCGGAGTGGTGACCATTTTTTGTCAGTGGTGCTGGATGAAGTTTATGTGAAATAACATTATCCCACAAAGAAGGGAAAGTACTAGTGTGACAGAACAGATCGAAATTAATTAATTGATTGGTGATTCTGGGCGCGTCAACTTTTAAGGTTATTAGTCCCGTAAGTATAGAGCATGTGTTTTCCTCGAGAGATGGCGATGATCTCCACCCAGTAGACGGTGAGATCCGGAGCCGACCTACTGTCGGCTATCGGGATTTCCCTCAACCACGTATCACCCACCAGCGGGGCAACGCCCCAGCCGGCACAATCTTTATGCTCCCGACCGGTCTCCCAGCATGTGTTCTAGTGTAGTGCTTGTAATTCAGAGGTGAGGATAGAATAAGGAAGCGGAAGGAAAGATCACACGAGTTCCGTGGATCATTTGTTACGATACTGCTCCAGCATTCGCCTCATATAACTCGAGGAAACTGTGGAAAACTACCGATCAGAGCAACCAGTCGCTAGAATTCTCATCCATGAATCGAAATGTGACATAGCAAGTATCATGCAAGTTTTCATGGCATGTATTAGCTCTGTTTTCTGTGGACAACACGAATGCTGATACCTTATTCAAATCAACAACTTCAGACTGGACAGACAACCCAGAAAGCTGCTATCGCTGCTGAAGCTGGGCGCACATCACAGGTACAGGTACACAGATTTATTGCTCTTCCTTTAAAAAGGATCCGGCTTTGTAGCCGGGAATAATCTTAGCAAGAGGAGAAATAAGTTAGTTGTATGAGGTAAAGACAATATATCGGGGGGGGGGGATTAAGACCAAATCTCTTTTCTGCGGCTTTGATGCGATGGAGAGACCATTTGGGGTGAATACCAGAATTCGAAAGGTTAGAACACGGTAGAATGTAGGTATTGTAATGGCTTAAAGGCCTTCGGCCTAGCCACATAGCATCAAGTTATCTAATTTGTCTGTAATAATTACCTATTAAATAAAAAAACAACAACTAAGACCAAATACGTCTGATAGACCATAGAGGAGACAGGCGAGGGGTTGGCCAAGGACATAGTTATGGAGAGAAAGAGATAACTCATGGCAATGGGCGATTCTAAGTCAAATCAACGGTGGAGCGGCAGCCACAGAGGCCTACAAGAGCAAAGCGTGAGGGGAAGCAGCGAGGGGGAATCGGTACACCCGGGAGCAGAAGAAGCCACCTCCAGAAGACGGGACGCGTCACACACTGCGCATCGCGGTCTATGGAATTTATTCGAGGAAGAGGATGCATAAAAGTATTTTATGGATGCATAAAAGTATTTTATACAATTAGTTTAGAATGTGCCCTCGCGGATAGCTAATGGTGAGAGTGCCTGCTCTCCATGACGCGACCACGCGTTCGATTCCCGCTCGGGCAAGATTATAGTGTACGTTTCGTTTGCAATGTTCCAGTATATGTTGCTGTGTGACGAGGAAAAAACTCACTTCTTAGGTTACACGTATTTTGTAATTCATGGCCGCAAGGCCTGGGACGCCGCTGGTAGGCCCAGACTTCGCCAGAGGCGGTTGTGCCGAAAGTTACACATTTTTAATGTTAAGCTTTATTGGACGAGTATGTTATGGAAACGAGCGACGTTGGGAGTGAGTTAATAATAAAGTTTAAATAAGTTATAAATTTATAAATTACATAAACTTAAAATAAAAACCAACTTAATTCTGCGAAACAACTTTCTTATGACAACTCGTGAATTTGACATTTGGGCGAGAAAAATGGTGGTTGGCTACTCCGTTTATCGCTACCTCTCCGCGATTCTCTCGCAGCGATTGGCGGAACGTGTGATGATGCAATCATTCGAGCCATAAAATGTTAATACCGTGTTATGCCAGAAACCACTGGTTTTATTTTAACAGAAAAAACGGCATCAAGACATTTTAAATACCATGTAAATGAATGCACATACAGTCAAAGAATACACGTCAGGGCGACCTATAAACAAGAAGTTCCATGCTCGCAATAATAATAACGCTCTTCATTTTTAAGAAGGGATGCAGGGCCCCATGGCAGTCTATGAAAGAATGTTTGGAGATGGCGGTGTAAGCCATAGTTTTGTAGAAATTTAGTAATATTCAGTCTCTCTTGCAACGCAGGACAGAGCGGATGCATTTGTCCCAAACGGTACGAGTATCTTCAGATAAGATTCGGTTTAGTGTTTTCTATTATAAGGAAGTGGGTGGCACGTAATCAGTTTTGATATACTTAAGAGTTGTATAAATTAATAATTTAAAGATATGTTAATTTTTGTTGTAAATTGTAAATTAAATTTAAATAGACTTCGTATTCGAAACGCAACTTAGAATTGATTCGTAGAGGGGGATGGTATTTAATAATTCGTGTTGAACATAGACAGTTGCCAGTATGTGCCCACCTGAGGCACAGCACAGAGAAAGTCGTGATCGTGAAACAATTTATTTGCAGGTTTTGTGTTTTATGAGAGCACCAAATTACTTGTAATACTCCGGGAACCTTTTGCAAACTTATTTTGACATTAGGTAGGAGGGCCATAAACACGAACATCTAATGGGCTGTATCAAAACAGAAGATTTGGAGTTCATCCGAGAAATTAACATTGCTCGCGAAGATCGCAGTAAACCATGAACTTTAATTCTTGACTGTACGGGATTACAATTATTGTACGCAGGAAAAATAAAGAGCAGTTCGTTTTTTAGCTCATTTATAAAGTGTAACAAATTTGTAATAAATGTTAAGTTATTATTTTGAAAAAAAAAAAAGACTGATAATTTGTAGTTAATCGCCATCAATACAAACAACCAGTTTCAATCAGCAGAATTTCCAGGAATTCTGTATAGAATTGCACGTCCACATACGACAGAAAAGAAGGTAGCGTATTTTATGTCGAAACCCGTAAGCAATAAAATTGAAATAGAATCAAAATAACGTTCCAGTATTGGGCAAATTTGAGCATGACAGGGCATATAAAAAACATTTCAATATCAATATTATGTGAATTCCCATAACGTGCTCAAGCAGGAAAGTAATATTAATAAAAGTAGAGATATTCATCATTTTGTGAGAGTTCACTAATTAGTAAGAAGGATTTATTTATTGTATACCAGTTGTGAGTATTTCACAAAAGACTAGCCCAACGTGGGACAACAAAAGTAAATAAGCATCAGAAGGTTTAAAAACTTCACAAATAGCGTCTAACGTGGAGCAAGTGAAACCCACAGGCAAAAAATAGAAATAGAATCAATATAACATTTCAATACCGAACAAATTTATGAGCATAAGAGGGCAAATAAATTATGAGATATTTCTATATCAATATTACGTTAATTCCCATTACGTGCCCAAGAAGGGAAGTAATAATATTAATAAAAGTAGTGAGATTCATATTTTTTTTGAAATTATTTTTGAAATGATTTGAAACTAATTTTGAAACTTCACAAATTAGTAAGAAAGATTTATTAGTATTACATATGATATATCAGTAGAGGGTATTTCACATATGACTTGCCCAACGTGGAGCAACAAAAGTAAATAAGTATCAGAAGGTTTAAGCATTTCATAATACGTCATCATTTGTGCAGTAAAAGGCCCTTTTATGAACGATTTCTTGCAACAAAAAAGGTCGTTTATAATGTGTATTAAAAAATGTAAAAACTAAATAAAGCATTTGAAGTTGGCGTGCGTGCAGATGGGCAGAGCACAATTTTAGGGCTCGCCAGGACAACCGAAGCAACCACTGAAACGCGGTCCTGAAGCGAGTCGCAACTAGTGACGTAGTCGCCCATATTTAAGGAGCAGCGGGCCCCGGCGTTGAAACCTGTAAATCTGCTGGTGACGACAGTACTTTTGATTTTGGTAATCTCCTGCATATTTTGTAAAAGGCATTGTTATCGGTACGAGTTGGAAATCTGAAATGGTATAAATTGCATAATAAACCTTGTTAGCTGTTTATTTCTTGTATATTTTTGACAAAAGTTTTCTTAGGCAGTCTCTCTTTTAGACTACTTTTACCCTTGTACTCATACATAATTGACAGTAAATTGAATTGTCTCTCAGGGAAGTAAAATATTACGCAGCTAACATAACGTGTGAGATGAAACATGGCAGCAAATGGCTCTTTTGCTTTACGAGAGAAAGTCAGACACGACATAATGAGAAGGCTTGTTCAGACACCTGTTTTATTGTGAACGTACCAACGATCGATGAGGGCGAGCTTTTACCTGCCTCACTTGTGACAAAAAGATTTAAATTATCTATTCACAAAAAAAATGTTATAACAGAATCTTACAAATTTAAACACATGATCTAAGAGTTTTGAGAGTAGTTTTACTTTCTGGTCATTTCAAATAGGTTTTATCCTGCTGACAAGTAAACACCGTAATCTTGCAGTCGGATCTTATATCAGAATACTCATACTCAGAATCAGTTTTAAATTGATCGCAAATATACTCAATATCAGCTTCGGGTGATTCTACAACCATATTTGTGTTGTGCATGTCTTCGGTTTTGTCCCGTTTTTAGTTAACATAATGTCACAATGTCCCTTATTTGTTTTTAAGACCTAGTCATCTTAGCTGGTAAAAACTGGCAGTTGAGATGACACCCTTTAGTACAGGATATGTGATCCATTTTGGGGGATTGGATCAGTATGCTCAAACAATGCGCTTAAGTTCGAAAATCGATAACATTAATTTCTTTTTTGTCTTGAATTCACATGGCTCTCTTAGTCAGTGGAGTAAAACATTCGAAACCCGATCACTTGATCTCACTGTATCGAAGTATCGAAATGTTTGATAAATAGATTTTCATTCATAGCCTACAGATGTGAGGTACCATTCCAGTGTGGAGTCGATAATATTGTTCTAGAGTAAATTCACAATTTGCTCTCAAGAAAAATGAGGAATTCTTCAAAAATCATTATGTTCGTGGAGGTCCGGGTATGCTCACATTCGCTGGATATAGACACTACCAAACTTGTGTACAAAGACACACATATATTCTACATGATCCTCTAATCTTCTAACTCGGTCTTTCTAACGCTGCAAATTAAATAATTGTAGAATTTACATTGTGCGTACATGTAAATTTTACGTAAGATATGCCACAACGTGTACAACTGTTGTTTCGAGAAACTGAGTTGCTGAATAGTTATACTATTTAATACTCTTAAACTCTGTAGTAGTATAACAGATTAAGTGAATTGATTATTCATGACTTTTGTGTAAGAAACTGAGAAAACGTTCATACTGAGATATATCAATATCATAAGTATTTTCATACCTATAGACTATAAATGACCCCTCCCTAGTTTTTTTAAGTCGGAAGATAAGCGGGATTAAGGTTTTTTATTTATAAAATGACATTTGATCGGCATTTATAAACAATAATTTATCATAGCCTGATGCTATCACAAATATTAACATTCTTGAACTAGTACGTGTGTGAGGTGTAAATAAATATCGTATTAGTGAATTCAATATTATAACTATCATTTGTAAATAGTTTAATGGACGTTTAAATAATAATAAAGGATTTTTTATATTTTAGGGAAATTGTGATGCAAGAATCGTGCTAGCCAATTGTGTCACAGGTTAGTACTTGAGTACACAAACAGGAGAAATGACTGCCAGGTACTGTAGATGACCAATGATAAATTTAGTTAGAATTATTCACAGAACTAAAAGACATTAAAGGTAACGTGGTGAATTAAAGTACATTTACAGATAAAATGAACAAAATGAACTTCGCCTCCGTCTGAGGCGCATGAGAACGAATGCATATAATATTCATGATCGCAAAGAACGTTTTGAAGGATGTAATATTCGATTTGCGTGATAGAAAAGTTAATCTAAAACATCACCGGGAATACTCAAAGTATTAATTGAGTTGTAAATAATAATTCTTAGTTAATTCGATGTTTAAATATGTTTAATGGAGTTTTAGATTTGATGGTAAAGTTATAAGTAGAAAACAGTATATATAATCGGCTCATGAACTTTTTTATTAAATTTTATTTTACATTGACAGACAATACAACGTTCACCCGCTAAGCTCTTCAGTTGATTGACCGAGTAACTATGTATTAGCGAAGTGTGAAGGGTGTATCTCCTTGTCACCTCCCTGATAGTGATTTCATTAGGTGATACCTTCAAGCAAGGTTATTGCGAGAAAAATTCTTGAATCGTTTATTAGAAGGCGATGATAGGATTTAGTACGATGGGTTAGACAAGTAAATGCAAGAAATGTTCTAACATTATATAAAGTCGGAGAGATATTGGAAGGAAAATGTGAAATGGGAGTGTGTTTCTTAGGCGGGAGAGTAGGGGTTCATCATTTCCTATTTCGTGACTGCTCCTTGAACGTGATCTAAATCATTGTAGAAATTATGTGCCAGTTTCATAATAAAGGAAGTTATCGATTTTATTGCTAGATCGTTTTGGAGTGTCTTATTGCTGACAAATCAGGGGCATTTACAATTATTCTTATTTGGTTTTGAAAGAGTTGTAATTTATTTGATGTGGTTGGGGCAGCTGAAATCCATACATGGCACCCGTAAGTTAATATTGGACGAAGAATATATTTCTAAATAATTAAACAGGAAAAATCCTTTCCTTGAAATCCGTTTTTAAAGAAGAGTTACGCTTGAGAATCGGACGTAAAATAACTAATCGTCTATGGACTTCATTTACTTTGGATGAGATGTGACTGTGCCAATTTAATCATGTGTCTATGAGAACGCCGATATAACGAATAGATGAATTTTACTGGAGACCAGGAAATGTCAGAAGGGTCCAGAAATAAATGGCGAAGGAAGACAGGATACTTTTTAAGTAAATATTTTGGCTACAGATTTATTGGAAATGATTTTGATTTTTCATAATTACGAACTTTTTTGCGATTAAGTAACAATTTAAAATTATCGGGAGTGCACATCGGGAAAGAAGAGCCCCTTAGATAACTTCTGAATTATTCGACGTCAAGACTTCGAAATCGTTGGCACAGTACAAGATTATCAAGTTGTCATCCAGTAAGACCAGCGGAAACGAGAGACAAATTTGATTTAAAAAAATTTATATTAACTCATATTATTGAAAGACATGTCTTATTCAAAGACATTTGAGAAAATTTCATGCACGAATGAATAAACATTAATTTTGGAAACATGCTCTTAAATTTAAACGGTTTTAAAGTAAAACAAAAATCACGAAAATGTATTAAGGGTATATCACATACGTGTTTAAATTACCAAGAAAATGAGTTGTGTTGTCATTACTGAATGGCTGAGGTTTCGATCAAACTGAATTCCGCATATAATCCTAGAAATTAGTTTTAAAAGTAGATTCATTTTGTCTGGACAATTCGCCAATTCATGCAGTAAACGTTAATACAAATCGGGAAACAAAATCAAAACAATTACTGAATATTGTAACAACATTAAATATTTGCTATAGTTATAAAATGAAATGAATTTTTACGGTCGTTCATTCCTGAGTGTAAAGATCAATACTAGAGACACAATTTGAAAGATATAAGCGCAATCAAAAGGGTGCCTAAACAGAAGCACAGCCGTTTTCAACTGATTCTAGTACAAAATTTAGCGGAGTCACACATCGATTATGATGTATACAAATTCAGTGAACGATATTCAACGTTTAGGACTCATACGATCTTGAATTTCATAAATATATGTTCATATATTATCTGAATTTTTCCCAACTACATGGTATGATGAGTGTGAGTCGGCATAAAAGCCATCTGAGATAATTGATAATGAATAAACGTCTTTAGGTGGTCATGATTAAGAATTTACGTCTGTAATAATAAGTTACATATTTAAGTATTAAAATTGGAGAGTGACATATCACGAAAGCTATTTGATTATGAAATTACTAAATCAAATGATCCTACAAAAGAACATACTTTTTCGTATCCGTAACGGTTACATTTTTCCGCATCCGTAACGGTTAGTAACTGGATTTTCTAGACGGTCACCCGTCTAGGAATTCATGGTGTCTCTAATTGCTTAACTTACGGGACTTCATGGAGCGCAGTTAAGTAATTCGGCTAACGATGCCGGCCGGCTCCGTAATAAGACGGGCGAGAAAGGACGGTATTTCGGTCGCATGTCAACGTCAGACATCTGCGGAAGTACTTCTATATGCGAGTTATATACGCAGAATCAATCGAATACGTAGTTAGGTATGTGACTTGTGCACCGAGCCGCGATTAGACCGTGCATAGATAACGGCTGTTTCAGTCTGTATATGTTGGTCGAACTTTCGCTGATTTCGCTGCTTTGATGCCATAGGACTGTTAATTGATGTGACGCGACAAGAAGCTGGCCGCTAGGATGGATGTCACTGGCGCTTGGGACTGACATTTTCATCACATCTTGGGTCTTTAACTCTTTCCGTTGTGACAAATCCCTAATTTAAGATTGTAGACGTTTCACGAGAACTGCCAACGCAAAGACTGTTGACGGTAAAGCGTTGATAGTGATAGTGAAGTCACTTTCATGATCTTGTTTACTGATTCCACTGCCTTGGACAAATGCATATCCTGTTGGCACTGTATTATGACTTGCACGTTACGTTGTACGTTAGAAAGTCTTGAATAGACTGCACGTAGGAAATCTTCTCGTCTCTATCGTCTCTACTGTAATGATTTACGACTAGTGAACAAATCAACAGTATTCGGTAGTTAAAGTTTTTTTTCATTAGAATAATAAAATTTATACTCAAGAAACAGATGACGGCAGTACCGCGCACGAACCATTCTTTTCAATTAATTAAATGCGCGAAACAGAAGCAAACCGGATATAAACAATTATTAAAGTGCAATTTTAGGAATCATTTGAAACAAAAATCGTCAAAATCGAACCAGGGGTTCAGTTAATTTGTGAAATATTCGTAATCATACAGTTCCGCTCGATGAAGAAGCATGGACGTCATTATTGGCAAGCAAAAGTCAAAGACAAATACCGCTTTTTGTAAATATAAAATGAACGCCTGAAAGGATCAGGCTGAGACTTGGTAAAAGTACTAAGAGAAAATTCTGAAACTGATTATGATTTTGGGGGACGCCGGGAAGGCGAATTGAATATTTAACATTAAACATTTTAATATAAAGATTATGGAAAAATAAGCGACACGGGGAGATGACGTCACAAGAAGGTGACGAAGTATAAATTACGATATTTAATGAAATAAGGCGTTAGAAAATATTTAGATGGTGTCACAATGATCAGAAGATACAATGTGGAACCAGCAACGGGACATAATACAGTAAAAAACATAAATAAGAAATACTTTCTAGTCGAATTATTCACGGCAGCGAGAAGATGATGCGCTTTTGTTCGAGCCAAGAATATAAAAAAGCTGGGCAACAATGAGATAAGAGGAGTATTGCGCTAGACTGACGCGGAGTTCACGCTAGCCGTCGTGACAATTATAAATATTTTTTTGAACTTAACACATTTTTAATGAGTTGTGTTAAGTGTGCGGATATTGAAAGCGTAATGAACTAAAATATAATGACGCGCGTTTTATTGAACGGTGGCAGTGCGAAGACGTAATTTGTACTAGATCGCGGCATAAACTGGAATGGCGGACATGTTGATATGTAGAACAATAAAAGTCTTTTTTTTTACGAGATAGAAAGGAATTTTGGAACAATTGCAGATTAAATTACTTTCATTATTTTTTTGTTTAAACAATGACGCAAAGTATCCGCGCAATAGAATTTTAAATAATGAACAGTAACGAGGTGCCACGTGTAAATGTGCAATGTTTATGTTGTGAAGAATCACGCAAGTTTGTGGCTGCTGAAGATGGTGCCAAGTGATACGTAGTGGCGATTGCATCGATAGAGTGTGCGATTCTCTGGAGATCGACCACGAACGTGAATTACGCTGTCTGTCGCGGCGACGATCCAGCAAAAGGAAAATGAATTGCATGGATTGTTTTAAGAACGGTGACGCATTCTGTAGTGAGATATACAAAATTTCTCTACATTAATTTCTTGCAAAGATCTTAGCGTCCGGCTTGCTGGGTCAATGGGTCACGATATATTATAATCCTTATTACCTTTATAATGGATTATAGGATCCGCTGACTATACAGCGCAGCTGGGAATCTGAAATAGAATGATTCTATATTTCTAGTTCATTACTGTTTGGATTGACTAAATGAAAGATCACTTTCTTTTCTAAAGAACAAAATTTAACAAAGTTTATTGTTACCTTTTTAGCAAACAATTTAGTGAATTAAAAAAAAAAGATTTGATGTTATGACTTTGATCAAGATATCTTTGAATTTACAGTTTTATACCGCGGTTAACTTATCTATTCTTCGTTGATGTCCCTCGTAGACTTCTCAGTCGAAATATCTTGCGAGCTTGCCGTAGTCCAAAGTCCCAAGAAATCCTCTTCTGCCCCTATCCAAGCTGGTCTCAAACTATCAAAATTATCAGCCCCGATTATGTCCTATGACATGGTCCCGAAATCTATTACTCGATTACCACTCCCGACAAAGTCCCAATTTATGCATCAATATTACTTCCACATGTAATATCTGCAATATCATTTACTGTCCTTAAAATTTCACGATCTGATAACCCGACTCTGACTATCTGCACTACACTCGCTCCCTCTCACGAACCACCGATCAGTTCAGAAACGCGATGCCGATCAGAATGAAATCTTCCTGCATGATTCACCCCTCGAAGACTTCGTATTAAACTCCCTTCTTCTTTTTTCATAACATTTGACCGTCCTTCTCTCACCCAGCCAATCCATACGTTCGTTATATTTTGGTGTAGCTGGCCTTTCGATCGTCTAAACTTCTTCGCCCAATCCCAAATTTTCTACTTTCGGCATCGAGCCACCTCCTAATGCATTTACAAAAAACAAAAACATTGTTTATTCACGGTCGTTGCTAAGCCCATGCTCTCGTGATATTTCCTAATGCATGTTCCACCATATAGTCTACAATAAATGTTAGTTTATTTTCATGTGACATATCGGTATGTCACAGTAGAAGATCAAATGCTGTTAATTAGCATATAAGTAAATTCATAAAGAGTGTACGGAATGCGCAATCAGAATGAATGAGTTTTGCGATTTTAATTTCAGTGTGAATGATATGTTGTTTTCTTTCTTCTTCTTCTTCTTCTTCTTCTTCTTCTTCTTCTTTTTATTTGTTGATTTTTGTGTTACGTAAAGGGTATTTGCTTATGTATATGTGTTTTCGGAGGGTAACGATGATGGTCATATGTTAGCTATTCAATGTGTTTGGAAAGGAAGAGAGAGAAATAATTTTGGAGATTAAAATAAATGAAGACAAACATAGTTGTGTTGTCAGTAAAAAATCTGAAAAATTGCGTTATAATTTAGTAGATAGATGCTGACCCGCACGCATGCACACAGGTACCATGCTGTCGCTTCTGTATAGAAGCAACCACAGATTCACGCCAGTAGTGGAATCAGAGTAAGTAATTGGCTAGCAGACGGGCAAGGTTGAAGTCCAACAAGTGCAAAGATATGTGTTTTTAGCCAGGCGCCCATATTTATTTGGCAGCAAGGATCAGATTGAGAGAGGATAGTTAGATAAAAGATAGAGAGGAGAGAGAGAGAGGGGGGGCAAACGGTTACGATGACAGCCCAACGTGAGAGATAAATCATTATTCGGAGGCCCAACACAGGTTTAATTCGTTTCACTACTAAGGCTCTTAGATGACGCAAGAATTGTGAAGGACCTTTATAGCCGAATTATTTCACTTACAGTGATTCTACCAGTAGAACAGCGGTCGTTGATAGTCTCATTAATCGATTTTTAAGTGTAGAGCACACAAATATATCGTAAATTTCCTGCACTTTTTTCGTTTGCAGAGTTGCAACAATGTAATAATGATCGACATTATCTGATGTTATGCACGAACCAGAGCGACGCCCTGCTTGTTCAACAACCTGGTAAATTTATTCGATTTGTTGCAATTTCGGCCATGTGTGTTCCTGTCAGGAGGTTTGCCGTTGTTTGTTTCGGCTCCATTTCTTTTTAAATCGATACCTTGATGCGTATAAAAAGTGAAATTGTAGAAACGCAACATGGACAATAATAGTTCAACTCGGTATACGACGCAGTGTCTCTGACTAAAACGTTGTTCAAATCATAGTAGGATCTCCTGTTTATGAGTGCATAATCCCTTGATTATAGGCGTATTCTGAATTTAAAAACAACGAATCGTTTACACGTAGGTTAGTCGGCACACGGGTGTGGAAGGTATTGCAGCCACCAAATCAAATCCAACAAAACGATAAAAGAAGCCCCAAAGGCCAAACAAATAAGCGCAAATACGTAATGAAATAGTAAATAAAGTACTGTGAGTTTCCATATCTAGTTGTAATTACTTGCAACACGCGCGTGATTTGGAGTACCAACATATATGAATCACGAAAGAAACAAATGTCATACTTAAGTTTATGAATGTGGTCTTGGCAAGCCAGCGTTATTGTTGCTTCTCGAAAATGGCTAGAAAGATGAAAAAGGAAGAAATGGGGAAAAAAAGAAGTGCCGTAAGTAAAATCGTATAAGAATACTAAATACAAAAATTATAAGAATATTTATTAATCGAGGGAATCGTTTCCGCAGACATAATGAAAATATAGTCATGAAGGTGGATTTTTTTGGAAATGATTACATTACTATTTAAATGTGAAATCATATATACAACAATCCATAACATTTATATTTGCAACCGCAGAATGAAATGATTCAAGTTTTCGGGCAACTTATTCAGAAAATCAATGTAATCAATGGAAAAATTATGACTCTTATTTCTGATAACACAAGTAACGTATGTTATCATGAACAGACGTCCATTGCTATCATATGTGTTTCAGATTCTTGTCGCTTGGTAGAAAGACTAAGAAGACACTTCGAAGAGACTGCTAACAATTTATGCTAGGTATCTTTTCAACCTACTGAATCCAATTATTGAAAGTATGGAAATTCAAGGGAGCAATTTACAGTTATATGCTTCAATGATGCTTCAATAATGTCAGGGAGAATAAACAACGTACAAGCTAAATTTATGCAAGAAAATCCAGAAATGTTGTGCGTGCATTCTTATGCACGTTGTTTGAATCTCGTTCTTGTGAATGTTATAATAAATACAGAAAACGTAACTTCGACGGCTTTGATGTTTACATTCTTTATTTTACAATGTTATATAAGGCAGTGCAACATGTTTTGGAAGAACTAAAATTAATCAACGTCAAACTTAATACTTTTAAATATTTTTTCAACTACAATGTGGACTTGAGCAGAAGCTCACTCGGCAATTCAGTCACTTCCTTTGCATTGCGGATACTGTTACAAAAATAGTTAACATTACACCGATCGCCGCTATGAAAGTAACTGAGAAGACAGTGTTTTTCCAAATGAAATCATTTGACTTCATTTCTTTGGAAATTATGCATCCACTTCTGGAATGAATTCTAATTGTGGGCAAAAAAATTACAACCCACGAATATGGATCTAGTTAAAGCCGCCAATGATCTGAAAATCGCTCTGCAATCTCTACGGTAGGATGAGAACAAATGTAAAGCCCCGTATTTGTATCAGCTGACATGTAACAAACTGAAAATACCTATTCCAGCTTTAAGAAGCAGAAGAGTTGAACGCCGGTAAAACCACCGTCTGGAAACTAGGCTTACAGAGATACCCAAAAGAGCATGAAGTGTGGAAGGATACTTTTCTTCCTCTGCATGATACTTGCATTACAACATTGACTGATTGTTGTTCTCAGGATACTACAGACCACCTCCGTGGAGGCGGAAAATTCATAGAATTTAAAGCTTCTGAAGATGATTTTCCAGTTATTTAAAATTATAAATCGTTTATTGGTTTGTTTTCAAATTGTAATAGAAATTGACATCGATTTCGATAATGGCGGATATCAATATACAACGACAACCCTCACATTGGCTAGTTCCATATTGTCATCAACGAAGAACATATTGTAGTAAACAACTTCATTGGGACAGATCGGAGATATGCAGAGAGCGACGAGGCGCAAAACCGTAACTTCATTCATAGGCATGCATGCTCAATATTCCATGATAGGTTGCAATACACTTAAGTGTCCGTAAAGTGAGTGCCAAAGTGTCTCACAAGTGGGAAGGAACAACAGGGTATGTAACTGTGGATGAAACGTGGTAGAGCAGAATGAACCACAGAGCAAGCTACAAAGCACTAGGCTTACAGAGCTCTAGCCACTAGGCTCAGCACAACCTGAAAAGTTTAGAAATTTCCTACATAATTGTAACAGTGTTTAATTTACAGAGTCCTTTATTCTTCCTCTTCATGAGTAAAGAAGAAACTGTCACCTCCGCTGTTTACACTGCAATCGTTCGAACATCTCTGCATAAAAACAACTTACCTGAACGTTTTAGAGGTGTTTTAATGCAAGGCGATGAGCAATCACACACTTTTCTGCACACCGTAGAAACCATAAGATAACTGCACCGAAAGTCAAAGTCAACATCCCCTGAATATAAGGTGACCTGATCTTACAAACAAAAATGTGGAACATTGTGAAATTTCCTTGACTAAAAAATCAAACAAAAGGGATACACGTTGAATGCATGTGAAATATTGAAGTACAATGTCTACATTAGATACGTGTTGCGGCATAAGAAATACGGAGATAGTGTCTTTTTAAAACACCTAGTAGAACACTAGTTTGTGTTGAGCGATGACAAATTTAGGCTGTGAAACAGTGGTGCCAACAGCAACCAAAACAGTTTTATGAACAAAGAATAAAAACACTGGTAAACAGGTGGGATGTGAGCGTGCCTTTTAACACCAGTGGAGAGTATTTTGAGGTAAAATTCTTCCCCTCAGAAAAAAGTAATTCTAGCTTTCAAGATATTCTGCCCTCGAATATCTTTGTAACAATGTGTTTCAATGAGTATCATTTTGAAACACATTCTGAAATCTTTTTGAATTGCACATCGCACGTTATGCAAAATTAGAGCAAATAAATGACCAAAGTGTACAAAAAATTCGAGATTACACGTTAAATGAGGCGAGTAAATGTCGTACGAATAAAATATACGCATTCCAGTCTAGAAACATAGCAACGATATCGGCTAACTCATTGCATATTCAAAACCAAAGATAAATGGTCTAATGACAGATATAAGTCGAACTACTAGAATATTTCCACAATTCAACAAATGATAAGGATAAATTCAGCAATTAAAAGACGTTCTTGATTAAAGGAATCAGTTTATCGTTTCAATGGCTCAGGAGAAAGAAATACATTCAATAAAATGTCACCAACATAAATACATTTTATGTAGAACTCCGAAAAAGTCAATACGTGGTCCCGATAATACTATTTTCACGTCTGTATTTAGCAGCCTCAACTTCAATCATTGGAATTTACCAATTATACTTTTATCAATGATATAAATTGACACGATTAATAAATCTTATAAATTCTAAATAGCAGGTAAAGTTATATTGTAAAACAAACGTCTTCGATATTAGTATATGAGCTCGCGGAGAGACACCGAGAATCGAAGTATTTAATGATATGTATCTATTGATAATAGGTATCTCTTAAGGAGTGAATTTGAAATGTGAAAGTAATACGTGATAATTGAGTACCATTTCTTGTAAAAGTGTTCAATTTTATTTAATGAACCGATAACGTTATTTTTAGTCGCCTGTATGTACGCATAGAGTAAGATGTTTAATATACTCTAGATTTTCGATTCGCTTTTATTTAATTTATAACCGTTTCTGCATTCACAATAATCAGACATGTTTGTGCGATATATATATATATATATATATATATATATATATATATATATATATATATATATATATATATATATATATATATATTACAGTATATTAACATTATAATTTATTACTGAGTACTTACAAACATCTCTCACGAAGCTTGTACGGGTTTCATGTCTGTAATATAGAAGACAAGCCTGCTGAAGCGGTGATGTTAAATTGTCACGCTAAACCTAACGTGTGGATCTCCCTGATCCGCTGTGGAAAATGTTTTGGACTGTTGAGGCCAGTAGACTATTTTTGTCAGGTTATAAAACAGTTGAGCATCACAGCAAGGCCGCATCGCTCTCCTACACGTTTTCTTCTGCAAGCGAGACGAGCCAAACAGCTGCTGTGCTTGCCTCAAAGTGTTAGCTCAGAGCGTGCAGAAGTTAAGGATAGTTTTCACGAGTGATTAACATTGTACCATTATCGCCACTAGGAAGAATACAGTAGGAATACATGAAAATCACGACGAAAAACATATGATATGCATGCACGTGTGAAATGGAGAGTCATCAAAGGGATGTACATGGACTGACCATAAATACGGAATTTCAAAGAGTACACAATATTTACTTTCATCGCACTTTAAGCCACGGTCATAATAGGCAACATTTTAATCGAAGCTTAAATGAAATATGTGTACATGAAAATAATACTTCTTAAAAGTTTTAAAGAATGTTTCCCTTTCATTATAGCTTCGATTACATTGAATTCGATACATTGAATGACAATAACAGAAAGTAAAAGGGCTCAAGCATAAATTACCCAACGATCGTGAAATGAATGCGTATATTTTCTACGTGATACTCCCCGACTATTCCCGTCCCCCCAATTTGATTTGGAATCATCTTCTTCTAGGATTTTTATTCAGCCAACAGCCGGCTACCCTTAACGTCCCGATGGAACGCATATTCGACCGTACACTTCATACTAACACACTTGCGGTCTCCTCTGATCTGGGCTCAGCAGAACTCGAGGCCCTCCGCGACATACATGAGAGACAAAGAACAAACAACCATGCCTAACGCGGGACTCGAAGCTGCGACCCTACGGACCGAAGCGTTGAGTAGCGGGAGAACACGCACTTAGCCATCTCGGCCATTGGTTTAGAATAGATGAGTAAAAAAATGGATCACGTGTCTGTACAGACTGTAAGAAGATCACCAATCCCTTTCCTCCTCTCCTTTCCCCAGCAACACTGAGGCGCCGCTCGCAGTAAACACGCGGCGGAACAAAGACGAGCGAGATGGAGGAACGATCGGCGGTCGCGCCTCAAACGGAGGCTGGTGATTTATCAAATGCGACGGAAAACAAACCAGAGGGCTCTGAAATGCGTCCGATCAAGCTCGAGAAGGAAAGGAAGAAAGGGAAGAAACGAAAAATCGAGGGTGATAAATCGAAAGCTCCGAATTGGGTTAGACTCCTGTCATTGTCCGAGTCTGGATTCCTATTTCCGAGTGACGAACATGATTTCCAGATAAATATTCAGTGACAAAGAGAAAATATTAATTGAAGTAATGTACGAACAGCAGAACTAATGAACATTACAGTTCCGTCAGAGAGAACGTTGGGAGATTTATTTTGTCAGGAGAATATATAATTTCACCATCACAAATAAATGAATGCACACGCAAGTTGTCTTCGTATACTTTACCAACATTCAGGTATCCTTATTTCTTTTTGAACAATCAAACGTGACGATCCATACGGATTCGTTAAAACAATTATTAGTTTTAATTCTCTCGGAAACGACAAGTTTCGTAAACAAGAGAAGGAATTCGAAAAATGTGACATTTATTTATATTGAGCCGGAGCTGAGGAACTGTGTTCAACCACAAACAGACCGCGATCAATAAAAAGGGATTTTTAAAGTTAAAAACATTCACGTGAGCATTAAGTTTTGGAAGAAAATCAAAAGAAACAATATTTGCGAAAAACAATCGAACACGAAAGTTCATCATGTAAGTAATAGTTGTAAAATAAGCTTTGAGGGATTGAAAGAAAGATAAAATGCGGAGGAAATAACGAAAAAAACATTGAATTAAGTACAGGGAGAAGTGGGATACAGTACTATCAAAAGAAAACGAGAAAATGAAGTAACATTCCATACTAATTGACGAACGAAGACGACGGCAATTTTTTTGGACATTATGGGATTGCATGGCAACAACAACACTGACGGATGCTAGACTGCGTGAACCGCACAGTTGATGGAATCTAGAGACCATATCTTTATTTGCCGGCCAAAATCAGTTTCTTTGTTTCAATGTGTGTCGAGTAAAATGAAAGTGCATATGTTGATACGTGCACACAAGCAAATGGTTATGGAAATGAATTTTAATTTAAAATAATGGTAATTTCTGGAGATGGGCAGATCGCGAGCGGCTAATACTGGTACAACTGGGAAGGGAAGTGACGATTTCAAATTATTTTTGCGCGTAAATATGAGAAGGCCAAGAATGTTCTTCAAGAATGTCGTACAAATATGGTATTAATTTTTGAAAGCAAATGGCCATAAAAATAATACGCGCATGTGTGGATGATTTTCTTTTCGTTCATGCATTAATGCGTGAATGCGTTTTGAAGTAGTGTTAAAAAAAGGTATATACTCGTATATTTAGTATTTGTTGTTTCTATTATTTTGTATATGTGATAGTCATTTTAGGTGGGGCAATAGAATTGCAGTAAAAGTAATATTTTTTACTGAGTAATAAAACAGGGATGATTGCGGTGGCAATGTTGAATCTTTAAATCTTGTTTTATTTCAGTTGTAAGTAAGAGAAAAGAGTAGCTACCAATATTAAGACACGCATCCAATTCCCAAAACTGGTGATAACATTAAAAACTTGTGCATCTGCCTTTAAAAAAATGTCAACAAAGTTTCAATGCTTCTTTATGCACAGGAATATTTCCATGTATTTTCAAAACAGCAAAAATTAAGCCACTTTTTCAAAATCTTTGACAGTTTTTAAAAAGCCATCTTTCCAATTTTTGCTGGGGTACCGCGCGTTTCTTTTATACGAAAACGATATGCCCTCGCCTGTTAAAAATGGAAGAACAGTTCTGTTTGCCAATGACACAAATATTCTATCCAAAACAGAAGCAATAAATAGCACGATTTCTGACATTTCAAGTCGGTTTCGTTATGACAAATTAATAGTAAACGAAGAAAAAACTGTTTTAATGAATTTTTGCATTTCAAATTGACATGTCGATTGTCGCGACAAATGCATGCTCCTTTGAAAATCAACAATATGCAATTAGCTGATGTTAAAGTAACAAAATATCTCGGTCTCTCGATTCATACAAATCTCAAATGGAATATACATAAATCAGAATTAAACACCAAATTAAGTTCGTTATATTACGCATTAGACATCTTTCAGTCTTTGAGCTATCATGCAGCTAGTTGTATTTTGCTAATATACATTCCCTAGGCGGGCATAATATAATATGGCATAATATTCAGGGGAAGTTCATCCTGTAGTACCCAGTCATTTAGAAAATTATTAGAATAATGAAAAATGCCATCCACGTGCTCCCTGCAAGCCTCTTTTCATTGAGCTTCAAATCTTTCCATTGTCTTGTCTATTTATTTACGAATCTGCAATATGTCAAAACTGACTTAACAGTGGGAACATATTTTCATGCAATACTGATATTTATAATTTTAATACGCGTCGTAGAAATAATGACAGCAAGTGTCAGTAGCAACAGCTCACTACAAGAAATCAACATACCATACGTTACTCTACAACGCATTGTCAGATGACCTTAAACAATTAAAGTCGGTACACAAATTTAAGTTAAAAGGAAAATAGTTTCTGCTGCATAACTGTTTAACTGTATCTATACAATTAGAGACTATTCTGATCATCCAAAAAAAATTATTTTAATTATATATATAATGGATTAGTTTACATTTGTATTGTATAATTAAAAAAAGACTTAATATGTCCGAATCAACTAATGTACTTCAGCTTGCGGGTCAATGACCCTATCTCGATCAGCTTTTTTCCAGTTTCCCAGATCCATTGAGCATATGCTGCGATGGTCCCTTGTTTTGCTTCTGGACATAAATGTAACCTCTCTATGCGCACGTTTTGTTGAACTCTCCTTCTTCTTATAGTGGTAGGAGTAGAGCCGAAGGTGAGTTACTATATTGTTAGCAATGCAAAAAAATCACATCTGCAGTTCGTTTACAGTTGCAAATAGGTTTTCTATAACTCAGGAACGAAAATGTCTAGTTTTTCAAATGTTACTAATCTCGCGCTATTTAAAATTTATTATTATTATTATTATTATTATTATTTTAATTCTGATTTACCTTTCAAATATTTATAGTAAAATGTTGGGATGAGATTCTGTAACTCAAGAAAATGTGCACAGATAATCTTCTCCCACATACGTCATACAGTTTTTACTGTTTTTTGAGCAAATAAATAAATAGATTCCCGTGTGGGACGGCTTCGCGAACTTACGTAAAAATAAAATTTATTGAAAATCGGTGGATTAGTTCGAGGCAAAGAGAAAGATAAATATAAATATTAAAAAGCGTAGTAAATATTATTGTTTATGTTTTTCAGGTAAAATTGTTAAGAACCGTTTCAGTTGATATTCCCAGCGAGAGGCAAAGCAGGATAAACATTTTTCTTTATTATTTATTAAATCAAATATTAAGAACCGTTTAACAAATTTAAAAAAATATTTTTACATATTCTGAAACTCGTTTAGCGAAATAATTTGAGACGTCTTCTTCTTACTCTGAACGCGAAAACAAATGATGTGAAATGAACCTCGTAAGAAAAGTAGAACACAACATCATTACATTGCAAAAATTCCCAGGGCTTCTAAACACATATTATTTCATCAGAGCAGGGCGCTCTAAAAATTTTACTAGATGCAAGCAAAATTGAAATGATTGTGAAACACACTGATGAAAAAATTCAGAGAAGAAAATGTACATATAAGGAACAGAGATTTCTTCACAATACAAATTCACATGAAATGTGTGCACTTTTTGGACATAAAGACAATACCCCTCTGATCGATGAGAGAGGATGGTTTGTGGATGACTCGTGCAGTCGCGGTTTAAATGATGTTTATAAGCGTATGTTTTTGTCTTATATGTGTATGTACTGATTACTGTAAATAATGTTCGTTGTTAAATTAAGTCAGGATGTAAGACAAAGTAGATTTAGATTAGTTTGTAAGTATCTAGTTTATAAGCTAGGCCATACGTTAGCTATGTAAACAGAATATAAGAATAAATATTATATGGCAGGTAGCAGGAATTTTTGCACAGAAGAAATGTGATCTCGCTCATCAATGTACAAATGCGTAATGTCTGAAAAATGGTTCAAGTTCCTACTGGTTTGCTTGAGATTTAATGACAAAAATATCTGAAATAGAAACGACAAATTTACGCGTATTCATGACTTATGGATTACTTTTATATCCAATTGCCGAACTAGTTATTCAGCTCACGTTTATGTGCCGATTTATGAACAGTTGTTAGAATATATTGGGAAGTGCCTGTACCACGTGTACATCGCGTCAAAGTTATCAATATGGTGTCAAAATAATAAAAATGTGCAATACGCGGAAGAATCACATGATAGATAATATTCTCGCAGAGGGAAACTAGAAAAGCAAACGAATGATTACTATGTGGAAAATCTAGCAACATCTATTTGTGGATTGGGGTGTAATATTACATGCAATAATTGGTTTGTGTGATCCATTGGCAGATACGATGCTAAATGATTACAATTTGACAATAGCTAGAACAATGAGGAAAAACGAGGGAGATATTCCTCAGTTTCTTACCTAACTGAAAGAAAAATATATTGCCATCGCAATTTTCTTCTGATGAAAAGAAAACGATCATTTCCTTTTCACCGAAAGAGGGAAATAATTTGTGTTCATGCAACAATGCGTAGTGTACTTGATGTTAATAAGACAATGAAACCAGATATTGTTTAAACTTTTATTTATTCCCTGTTCAATTGTGATACAATTTTTCAGGGATTTTAAAATTCTTCAAATAACTTTTAGGTAAGGTACCAGCGAATTGTTTGCGGTAAATTATTAACCTATTTTTGAAATGGTAATTCAATGAATACATGCTTTTAAATGGTGATGGAAAAGAGTAGAAGAATGTAAAATAGTTGTAATTTAAGGTTTCTTTTAAAATCGGTAAAAAAAATTATGGTAGTTAAAAATATCATTGGGGAATCTTGAACAAATACGGAGAGTTTCGTAGTGATGAAATAAATCGAAGTTTCTTGAAGCCGGTGCAGAAAGTAGTACGTTGTGAAACTTTGTAGACGGTGTCATTATACATGTTTTAATAGAAAAACAAGATTTTAATTTATACAATGATTCTAAAAGAGGTGTGGATGTACTTGACAAAATGATTCACGCTTATACTGTTTTAAGATGTACACGACGATAGCCTCTCCGAATGTTCTTTGGGATACTGGATCAATACGTTCTTTCTTTTTATGGCAGTAAAATCTCGTCAGAAAATTAAATGATTTTCTAAATAATATTGTAATGTAGCTCGCAATGTCATGTATGCGAGTTCATATGTTACAGAGTCACGAAAACTATCTGAAAATATATCATTACATTCTTTGAGCAAGAGAAACAAGAAGCCTCTAAATCGAGAAGATAGACCAACTTAACTACGAAAGCCAGCAAGATGTTATTTATGCTCCAGAGATAAAGGCAGAAAATTGAAAACTACTTGTTCAAAATGTGGTAAAGTAACGTGCAACGATCACAAAAAAATTACTACTTGTTTCAAAAAAAATTAAATGCTATTATTTTTATAAATATTTGTAACTGCAACTATTTGTGCTATACAACAGTGATGTCATGATACTAAAAATAATTAACCAGTAAAAAGTGTGCATTAATCAATTAATTAAAAATTAACTTTTGTGACAATACATCACCCATGTTCCCAACGAATGCTGCCTTCGTGTTACCAGCGTAGGTTAAAGGTTGCCAAGAAGAACGGCAAATGGCACGCCGCTTGTCGTTTCCTCGACACCTCGAGTAGTTATCTCACGATAACATTCTGCAATCTCATCGTTTTAAATTTCGGGGCCTAACCAATGAACAAAAGCCCTCTTTGAGACAAATCCAATCTACGCTCGTGTATTTTTTTAGTCTGATGCGTTGGAAACACATAGTTATATTTTGTTACAAATACCGCGATACTTAAGGCAGGGGAACAACGCGCAAAATCATATTCCAAATTTAAACTGCATAACTTCTCAGTGCCGCGGCGAGAGCGCAGCACAGACTGGTGAGGCCGATGACGCTACTATTTCGTGGAAATTCCATTCCCTGAAGTCGCCAGTTCGCTACACGTTTTCATAAAACGCGAGTCAAGACCAGTGGTCAGTCACTGTATTTTTTCTTCGGGGTGGAGAGTACTTTCCTCCTAGCGTCTAGAGATGTTATTCGTCATACAAATTAGGTACATAATTGAACTTTTTTTATTGAATATTTACATGCGTAAGCCTGTGAGGCTTTTGGCAGAAGGTTAAGAAAATATACAATTTATTTTAGATTATAAGAGTTGAAGGAGAAACGAAATGTAGGTAATGCATCATTCGAAAAATAATCCAAAATAATTTCCTATAGGTGAGCTTTACTGTTGATGGGAAATGCTGAGGAGGATGGAAGACATGTTTCAGAAGTTTACGTTTTATTCTGTTTTGGTGAGGGTTATGTTTACCAAGCTGAAAATGGAGTGCAGATGGTACGAGTATATGATTTATACGAGAATAAAATTTGGTGGAGAGTTGTAGAAAATCATTTTTGATAGGTAGAATGCCTAATTCATTATGCATTTGTTCATTGGAAATAAACCATGGAGCTTTTAAACAAGTTCTGAGGCAAGAATTTTGAAATACCTGAATTTTGTTAATCCGTGTTTTGGAAGCGGAACCCCAGATTGGACAGGCATATGTGAGAATGGGACGGATCATCGTTAGATAAATTCTAATTTTGGTTTTGACGTTAAGGGAATTTGAATATTTTACTAAAGGAAGACGTTGGTGCCAACGTTTATTAGCTGAAGATATTCTGTGAAGAATATTATTTTTCCAGTGAAGTCTTCTATCCATTAATAAGCCTAAATATTTTACAGGTTCATTTGAAGGAAGCAATGGTATATTGTCATTATGAAAAATTAAAGGAGGTAAGATGTTACAGTGTCTTCAGAAAAAACGTTTTGCCTTACATTTTGAAACGTTGAATTTTATATGCCAGTTGCAAGCTCAACTTTCAATAAGGTTTAGATGAGTTTGTAACAATGATATTGCGGTTTATAAATTTGAATTAGTGCTATAAAGAACTGAGTCTTCAGCAAATAAAGCTATGGAAGTATTCAGAGTAGTAGGAAAATCATAAAGAAATAAAGATTGGGAGATAGTACTGCTCCCTGAGGGACCCCGGCATGGATAGATTTAGCAAATGAAAGATGTTGTTTTAAACGAATATGAAAGATTCGATTTTCTAAAGAGCTTTTAACTAAATTGTATAAATAGTTGGGAACTTTTAGAAGAGAAAGTTTATATAATAGTCCAGGGTGCCATACTGTATCAAACGCGTTTTCAATATCTAAGAAAACTACACAAAAATATTGATAGTTGTGAAATGCTAATAAAATTTCTTCTGTTAAACGGAGAATTTGGTAGTTAAGAGGTCGAAATCCAAATTGAAAATGTAGTAAACAAACTTTGTAGGGTGGCTCTCATTGTTTGGTCATTTTGATGTAAAGTACATTTTACAGTAGTAAAATAAACAGAAAATGAAAGTAATAAAAAATCATTTCACTGTCTTTAAGGAAAGACCTTTAGATTACATCCGAAATTTGCACTTAAAAATGTTGAAATTATATTTCAAAATCTAGAATCATACACACTGACATTAACCACGCAATTCTCCAGTTTCGTATTTGAATCATGACTAAACGTATAATACGTTTATATTTGTTGTTATTCAAACAAATTATAATTCAACGCTGTTTCTAGACTGTTTCACGCTGTAGTTTAAAATATTAAATGCTTTATTTTCACTTCTCTTTATAATACACAAATGTTTTACACAGAGTTACACATCTTACAATAAAGGGTATTGAATGATAACGGGCATTTTAAAATTATCACATATGAAGAAACTGCGATTAACTGAGAGAAGAGCCCTGCAATTAGAGAATGTTATTTTTACGTCACACGATGTAACAAGCGGTAATTTAAATAAATATACTTATACATTATCAGGCAAATGCTAAGACTCTCTGCAAATTAATGCAACTTGTGTTTTTTGCAGAATCTCACAAATTTTACAACGCGATGAAAACCTGGGACCACGTTCAGTAAATTGTAATTTTTAATTTATCTTTGTCTGCTATTTCATTGTATACTCTGAATGATTGATTCTTCGTATCCTTTGCAATGTTTAGTGTCATACAAGGGTACACCCAAAGATTCATGGAGAGCAATGGATTCTGACAGGAAACAAAATTTTAATTTTATGTACCCCAAGTTAGTAAACATTGTGGATGAAAACAGTTGTTGAGCAGTTTGGATTGAAGATGCAACACTTTCATCAAAACTCTTGAAAAATTTCTTAAATTCGAATTACACTGAGCTGACAAGAGTCAAGGGAAACCTCCTTTTAACGAGTCGGAACTCATTTTGTCCGGAGAAGTGCAGCAACTCGACAAGCCGTGGACTCAAGTCGTTGCAAGCTCCCTGAAGAAATATTGAACCCCGCCTCCACAGCCGTCCACAATTGCGAGGTATTGCCGGGGCAGAATTCTGTCCACGAACAGACCTCTCGATTATGTCCCACGAATGTTCGATGGGATTCATGTAAGACGATCTGGGTGACCAAATCATTTGTTGGAAACGTACAGAACGTTTTTCAAATCAATCGCAAAAATTCTGGCCCGGGTGGCGCATTGTTATAAAAATTCCATCGATGTTTGGGAAGTCCATGAATGTCAGCAAAAGGTCTTCAAGTAGCTGATCATAACTGTTTCCAGTCAATGATAGGTTGAGTTTGACCTCAGTACCCGGTCCATTCCATGTAAAAATAGCCCACCCATTATAGAGTCAACACAGGTTCCATAGTGTCTTGCTGAAAACTTGGGTCCATGGTGTTGTAACCTAAAAGACAATGGTAACAAATGAAAAGGTAAGGCCAACCAAAACAAGTTTATTACAACTGCTCTCCACAGTTCCAGAGTCGTTAACTAAAGTACAAAAGGCGTTTAACCAATATGCCAGATCTACCGTAGAATAATCGAGCCGCCAAAAATCCGTAATACATCGAAATACAAAATGCAGGGTCGTTATACAATCGCAATTCCTTCAACTTAAACGCTTGACTCGGCTATCGCTCTCAACTAATGCGCCGCGCCGGCCGCAAGCGCCGCTTATCAGCCGCGGCGCGACACCCCTCTCCGCCGCCCGGTGAAGGAGGAGGGGTGAGATGAGGCGACCACCATGACCGGCGTCGGCCGCCTTCCACGGAGTCCCCCCTCACTGCTTCCCGATATTTTGTTGCGGCGGGAAGCGAAACTCTTCCCGCATCCGGCGAGCCTCTTAATTTATTGGCAGGCACTTCGATTTGCCTGACCGTCATTAAACAAGGCTTCGTGGGGTCTGCGCTACAATCAAACCCTATCAACTGAAAACGGGACACGTTGACCAGCAACGATTTTCCAGTCGTGTAGGGTAGAATTGATATGGTCACGAGCACAGGAGAGGCGCTGTAGGCGATGTCGTGCTGTTAGCAATGGCACTCGAGTCGATCTTCTGCTGCTATAGCCCATTCAAGCCAGATTTCCCCGCACTGTCGTAACTAATACATTCGTCGTACGTCCCACATTGATTTCTGCTGTTATTTCACGCAGTATTGCTTGCTTGCTCTTAGAAATGACAACTACGCGAACGCTGCTGCTCTCGGTAATTAGGCGAAGGTCATCGGCCACTACGTTGTCCGTGGTGGGAGGTTACGCCTGAAATTAGGCATTCTCACTCTTCACACTCTTTTCACTGTGGATCTCGAATATTGAATTCCCTAACGATTTCCGAAATGGAATGGCTAATGCGTCTAGATCAAACTATCATTCCGGTGTCTATCAATTCCCGTCGTGCGGTCAGAATTTTTTTCTCGAAAATGACAAGAGTACAAATGAAAGCTCTGCCAATGCACTTCACTTCATCTTTTGTACGCTATGCTACTATCTGTATGTTTGCATATTTGCTAATAGTTGACACCATAAAGTCCCCCAACGAATGAATACTGGCTGCGAAAATAACAGAAGTGACGGTGACCGTTCTTCACGTTTTATTAACACGATTTCGTGTCTTGACAAAAAAAACTTTCAGTAGCATTGAGACGATCCACGTCTGGATAGTACTTTGCAACCTTTTCGGCCACTTCAAACACAGAGTATGTGCGAAGCAAGTTGCATTTTGGATAAAGTAAATGAAGACACTTTTCTACTTTAAATATATAGTATATCTGTCACAGATTCTGTCATAAAAAACGTCCACGCTTCACTTTCACTGACCACAATACATTCATTGCGTTATCAAATCAATCTTTAATTGAATGTTTTCAATCTTTCTAACACTTCACATGTTAACAGAAAGATTTCTCCTGGTTAATCGTCTTTGAGAGTTTCTGTAACTACATTGGCAACATATCTTCCAGTTCCATCTGTGGTTTTATCTATTAAGACCCACATATTACTGCTGCAGGCAGAATTTATTATTTCGAGGGTTCTGTTGTAACATAAATTTAAATAGTTTTTCTAAGTAAGCATTTGGATGGTCGCAAAGGTTTTTTGATTTTCTCTAAAAATTCTTTAAAACTGGGGTCATTCACTTATAAAAGGTATTATATAAAGGTATTGTAACAAATATTTCGTCCTATGCCGGCGTCCCCCGAACTAGATGGTTTCGGGGTATGCGAGGATTGCGACATCTGCCGCCCCCCCCTAACTAGATGGTCCCGGAGTGTTCGCGATGTTTATCGCAAGTTCTAGAAAATTCTAGGCGGGTGCCAGTCGAGTATAGTCTAGCTCAGTCTGAAGTGGAAGCGGAGCTGTGAAATGTGCGCATCGCGGTGAATAGCAGTGACGTGCTCAGTGACGTGAACCGTGGCCAACGCCGTGAACTGTGGTCAGTGCGTCGGACGGTAGTCAGTGCTTAGGACTGTGCGACAGTGCAAAAGAAGTAAACAATGAAAATAAATAATCGAAAGAAGTGTAGTGAAAATAAAGAGAAACTCTGCCGTATCAAGAAATAATCAAGTGAAGACAATATGTACATAAATCAAGTATTTTTAGCGTACCTTTAAGAAACAAAATAAACGTTTTTGTTAAAGTAATATCTGTGTTTAATTCACCTCATAGAATCGTAAAGTATAGTTGAATTAAATTGAAATATAGCAATTAACAAAAGTAGTGGATACCGAGGGGTACAACTGCACGAGTGGAATGTTCAAGACATTAGACGATACGAACGACGTGACTTCATGACGTATTGCTACTAAAAATATCAGTTCTAGTGGCCCATGCATTGTGTACTAGCAATATCCATAGTGACTGAGAGGATAAAGAAATGTTTGTAAATGGAAGATATTGAGCATGTACTGGATAAAATATTGCAAAAAATTGACAAAGACATGAAAGCATTACTTCTCACGAAAAATAAAGATAGGTATGACAGAATACATTTACAAATGTTGGAAAGTAAAGAAAAACGAGTCACTTCTGACTCAAAAGTATTGCTGACGTACTTTCTACGAGAAACTAGAACGGATAAATACAATTGACGTTCTTATTTTTTTAAAATTGTAACAGCTAAGACTGAATGTTTTATATGTAAAACAATTTATTCATGATAAACATTTTGTTGTTCCATTAGTCCGATGTGTCTAATCAACGTTTACTTCAACAATTATGTTTTATTCATTCATTGCATACATGTAGTTGATGTAGGTTCGTAATTTGCGATGTACATCTTTTTATTGTTTAATGGCTGACTGGAAATACATTGACAGTGTTATAGTCACTTAATTAAACGATTTTGGATCTTTTCTCAATTCTGTTAGATAATAATAATAAAATTGTCTTTATTTGTGGCGATTAGATATAGTGAAAATTATTAGATAGTTGTGGGGTTTTAATTGCACGCTGGACTTTATTTGCACGCGTGCAAATAATATAGGGATAATCAACGATTTTTCTTGAAATTAATGGGTATAATTTATTCGCGAACGAAAAAGTAAACAAGTTATTTTCTGGAGAAGCTAGAAGGTTGTGAGCAGTGGACTGTTTGGGGGGATACCCTATGATTGCAGCTCGCTCTATCATCACGATTGCTTTCGAAGAACAAATATATTTGGGAACGAACATACAGGCTGTGGGTTTCAGGTATACAAATATAAAATTCTCTAGGGGAAAAACTACACTATGTGATCAAAAGTGTCCGGATACCCCCCCCCCAAAAAAAAACATACATTTTTCATCTTAAGTGCATTGTGCTGCCACCTACCGTCAGGCACGCATTCTCCGCGACCTCAGTAGTCATTATACATCGTGCAACAGCAAAATGGGACGCTCCGTGGAACTCACGGACTTCGCACGTGGTCAGGTGATTGGGTGTCACACTCAGAAGTCTGTACGCGAGATTTCCACATTCCTAAACATCCCTAGGTCCACTGTTTCTGGTGTGATAGCGAAGTGGAAACGTGAAGGGACATGTACAGCGCGAAAGCGTACAGGCCAACCTCGTCTGTTAACTAACAGAGACCGTCGACATTTGAAGAGAGTCGTAAAGAGTAATAGGCAGACATCTATCCAGACCATCACGCAGGAATACCAAACTGCATCAGGATTCACTCCAAGCACGACAGTTTGGCGTCACGTGAGCAACCTTGGATTCCATGGTCGAGCGGCGGCTTATAAGCCACACATCACGCACGAAAATGCCAAAAGCCGCCTCGCTTGGTGTAAGGAGCGTCAACATTACACGATTGAACAGTGGCAAAACGTGTGGAGTGACGAATCACGGTACACAATGTGGCGATTCGATGGCAGGGTGTGGGTATGGCGAACGCCCGGTGAACGTCATCTTTCAGCATGTGTAGTGCCAACAGTGAAATTCGGAGGTGCTGGTATCGTGGTGTGGGAGTGTTTTTCTGGAGGGGGCTTGGACCTCCTGTTTTGCGTGGCACTATCATAGCACAGGCCTACATTGATATTATTAGCACATTCTTGCTTTCCAGTTTTGAAGAGCATTTCAGGGATGGCGATTGCATCTTTCAACACGATGGAGCATCAGTTCATCGAGTTCATACTGCACGGGCTGTAGTGGAGTGGTTCCACGACAATTACATCCCTGTATTTGCACTGGTCTGCACAGAGTCCCAATTTGAATCCTATACAACACCTTTGGGATGTCTTGGAACGCCGACTTCGTGCTAGGTCTCACATCGATACTTCTCCTCAGTGCAGCACTCCGTGAAGAATGGGCTATCATTCCCCACGAAACTTTCCAGCAACTAATTGAAAGTATGTCTGTGAGAGTGAACGCTGTCATCAAGGCTAAGGGTGGGCCAACACCATATTGACTTCCAACATTACCGATGGAGGGCGCCATGAACTTGTACGTCCGTTTCAGACAGGTGTCCGGATACTCTTGATCACATAATGTATCATTCAGGGAATCCAGAAGGCACAACATGAAATAAAAACACATAATTGAACTGAATAAGTTATTGCATAATTGAACTAGTTGATTATCCTTGAAATCTCTTGTAAAAAATAATTTTTTAAATAGCTTGAGAAAACCCCGTAGGTGTTTTAGTATTGAAATTATCCCAGAATAAATAATTGATGGGCATTGCCAAAAGAAAATTGCAGCAGTATGCATTGATGCACAAGTACAAGTGAGAGCTGAAAGCGAAACAATATCGATGAGATTGTGAGCATGGAGCCCACTTGCGTGATAAACTCACACGCATCGGAAAAGCTTGTAATGTCGGTACGTGTCTAAGATGACATCCAGTTGACCTTGCAGATTGACAGATCGTGAGCCAGCGTGGGTTGCACGAGGCACAATTGTCGACTCGTGCGTTCCCCGTTTAGTGGAGAGCTAACGCTTGAATGATAGGAAATACGTTGCTTGGAAGCAACACATTAGTCATTGCGGTGGGCGGCATTTGTGATGCTCGTAATTGGCAGGTTCTGTCACTCTCTTCATTAGAATATATACGACACATTCATACCAGTTCGAATTGGTCACATGATAACACAAAAAAGAGCATTTGGCACATTCTCCATTTGTGAGTTTGAACAACAGTAATAGACATTGCGTAACACGTGAAAGAAGCAATTGTAACACGGTCAATCTCCAACGAATTAACAGCCTTTGTTGTGAATGCATGCTGCACCACACATGAGTCGAACATATGACTTTCACACGCATTTTATAGTCCATTGCCGTAAATTGGCACACACCGTCCGTAAGTTCGATCGATGATCACATGATGTAACACATGGGAGAATGCTATTAACACATTCAATTTTACAGTTAAATGACAGAACTAGCTGTATGAGCCCGAAATATTGCGCACAAACAAAAGCTATGCTTTGCACGCGCACTTTACAGATTACAGGTGTAATTTGTATGATTTGTAAATTCAATAAGAGCGAATACGCGTCCGAACGACATGCCAGCGCTTAAGCGATCGAGTGAATTCGTTACAGCGATGAGGTAGCACGAACAGAATTCGCGCGGTTTGTTTGTCTCAGCCAATGGCGATTGACTTCAGCTCGTTATAATTAAACGCTTTGGGTTATATTAAGTTACAACTTAAGAAGAAATGTAAGAACATACAGAAAATTAAAAACCGAGAACTGTGGTAAGACTCAGTAAGCTAAGGTACTGAATTGATTGTGTTGTATAATAGTTCCACGAAGCGTAACGTAATTGCCGCGCAGATATCTTTTCTTGGAATGTGAGCGGCTGTGAGGCGAAGACATGTTGCACCATATTACGCAATCCTGTAGAAGCGCTTGGCGTCGCGTAAAGATAATTAAACATAGAGTACAGAATACAATACAATTAACATTAGGATTGTACAAAACTCAAGTACTGTTGCATGACAAGACGTGCATGCTAAATGGGAATGGAATGTACACAAGACACGTTAGGAAAGTGGTAGAGGATGTTTCTAAACTGATAGGGAAAGGTTCTAAAACCGTTAGGGAGGGATGACAATAAAAGATCTTAGTTCAGAAACTAAATCTTACGATTCTCTAGCCGGAGAGGTCATTCACAGAAAAGGCTAGCAAAACCTTGGACCCGAGAATACTAATTTACATAGAAGGCAAGAATCTTTTCATTATGAGGAGAGAGTTCACCTAGGAATTCTGTCGAGTCATGAAAAGGAACATTTACCGAATGGCGTTCAATACCTTTATTCGAGACCCTCGGACGCATGTTTTCCTATAATAAAATAATAGCACTGAAATGAAATGTAGTTTGGTTTATCCTTCGATCATTTGTTCCGTTAGCATGGTCACATACCACCTTTTTATCGTTGTTCTTGTGTGTTCTTTAAATTCCAATAAAGAAACAACACGTTATTATTGAATGTCTATTATCACGATTTTCCTCGACATAACAAAACAATATTTTCATTTAATACCTGTAGAAAAGTTTCGAGAACGACAAAATTACGGAGATGGACGTAAATACACGAACTAGCAAACCTGCAATTAATAGTCCTACTTTTTATTTTCTCGTTACGGAGTAAAGAGAAAAGAATGTAATGCTGCGCGAAAAAACCGCAAATTGTTGCTAAATTTAGAAAAAAGTCATCTAACACATGGTATAGCCAGAATCCATGTTTTGTGGGTCCTTGATGCCGAAAATTCGAATTATGGCAAAACGTCTGTCCGTCCGTCTGTGAACAAAGCTATACCGCCGATTTTGCCCGAAATTGATATTCCTCAATCGATCTGGCTGACGTCGCAGTCTCTTGAAGTCGAAACTGATATTTTAATTTTTGGAGGTACTTTACATGAAGTTCCGGGTTATTTTTTTAATCTTAAAAAATGGCTCCATTGTTTTTGATGATTTTTTTGTTGGGTAGTGTGAAGAACACTTAAAAGATTGGTCTCAGGTCTCATGTTCGTTGAAAACTCTAATTTTCCGAAAATTAGAAAGTAGAATATTTTTTCGACGTCTTCTTACAACTAAAATATTGAAGATAGACATTTTCTTTAATAAAATCTGTTACTTAAAGATAGATTTTGAAATAACATTGTATTCAATATTTCGAAAATTTGAGTACCCTTCGCGTAATTTTACCTGCAAATACGAGCCAGAAAATACATGCTGTTTTAGCACCGTTAGTTACGTTATCAAAAATCAAACAAAGCGACTTGAAGACTCTCCACCAAAAGCTATACAATCTGTGTGTAGGATATTTTCTTTCTATCTAAACATCAAGAATCTTCTGTCAAAACATCTGATATAAATTGAACAATTGAAATTAGCAACCATGTGCTCTGTCCTATGACGAAGTAAGGAATGGTCCACAACACTGAATCGATTTGTTTCCATACATACCTTTTATGGCTATTTAATATTCTAAGTCTATCATCTGCCTTATTAATATGTGAATAGAGGAAACGGTTTTCAAAATGACTTATACATTAACGCGAAATCAGCAATTGTATTCGTATATTTTCTTTGAAATCGAATATAAAATAATATATTACCTTAATATATTAATAATACCTTATCGTGTACTTTGTGAAGAAATCGACTTACTGACGCAATGGCATGGAGGACATTAATTTGAATAACTATATTTCTTATTCAATTCGAGAAAACGTGCCCAGATAGTAAAGTCACACTGATGTACGAAAATAGAACAATAGGTCATCTCAGCCGTTGCTCAAAGAATCAGGGAAACCTACAGTAGATGGGTGTCATTGATCCAGAAGCTGACGTACAATATTTGTCATACCTTTTTTAGTAATTCAGAATTACTATACAGTCTCAATGGTAGCTAATACATTAGATACCATTGTTTATGTTATGGGAATATTATATATAATTGCTAATATTATTTTCCTTTTTGATCAGAATTTTCTCTAATTGTGTAGAAAGAGTTATGCTCCAGAAAAGATTTTACTTGGCACTTAAATTTGTGGATCTATTTTAATGGTTTAATGTCATTTGGCAAAGTGTTGTAAAATAAAGTACATAAATTGTTTTTTTAGTTAGCTATTGATACGAACGTAATCACCCCTATCAACATTATTATAAACTGCGTTCCATTATTCCTGCAACAAGAAGTCTATAAATAATATTCAACGTTTGGTCAACAATCTACACATGCAAGTATTATTTATTGTGTTATTTTTCGCATTTCTTGTCACTGTATCACTTGTTTTCGCATAGTCGTTGTTGCGGCGATATACGAGAAGCCATATCGCGCGCCAATTTGGCAGCGAGGGACGCCGGCTACGGAAGGCAGCAGGGCCACGAACCGGCGCGAAGACCGCCCAATGAGAAGTGAGCGGCCGGCGAGCGGATCTGCAGGCCCGAGGCGAATCTGCGACGCGGAGCGCTTCGTAACGGGCCGCACCGGCCGGAGGGGCACTCAGTAGTGAAGTGCGATCCTGAAGTGAAGTAGTGACTGTGACCCTAGTGCGAACTCTGCAACGTTATTTGGTTTTCTCTCTCCGGCTATTTTTGGACGACAGTGCGCGACTTTTGGACATCTACTGGATTTTGGAACACCACTGCTTTGTACTACGGACTACGCTTTTGGATACTTGTTAACTGGATCACGCCTGTAAAAGTTGAACCAATAAATTGTTATTGTTGACTTGTGTCTTTTCACGTACATAACAGTCTTCACGGTATCCTAAGAAATACGAGTGCGTCAATCCTTCAAAAAGTAAAGTTGTAAAATAAACATTCGTTTTATATGAATACGTAATAAGAGATAGTCTTTCAATATATTTAGACTTATCAAATGATTATGTAAACGTAACATTGTACTCGGGACGTTATCAATCGAAGTCAATAATTTTAAGCAGCTTCAATAAGTTCACAGATCTCACACACGTTTTTCAACACAAATAAGCTGTCAACAATTTTAACTCAGGATAATAACGTCAGATCCCAACAAAAAATTGACTTTTCTGTTTTCGCTCTTGTTTACTTAGACTCCGGACCAATTTTTGAGTGTAGAAGAGGTGACTTTACAAATTCGCAAACGGATAATTTGTGTCATTTTACAGGAAGGGAAGGAACTAATTCTGAGAGGCATCGATCAGCCACCCATTGAAGAATACGCACCTGAACGTAATTGGCTTTTGTGTGTGGTGTATGTGTATCTGGCAGGGAAAGAGAATTAGTAGGGGTATTAATAAAATATTTCTGCGAAGACACTATTTGAATTGAATCATATTCCTAAATCAAAATCTTGTGATTATTTCTAGCTTTTTCCTGTTCCCCAACAATGAATTCCAGAGGAATGTCATTTTTGCTGAAATGCGAAAGCTCAACATAGCACCATTCACCTTACCAGATCTGTCAACTCAGAACTGATTCCTCTTCCAAAAAGAGAAAAATCAATTAAAGGATTAAAGATCCGATTCTTTTGAGGTTAACCAAAACGCTACGATAGAGGAACTCAAGCTAATCGAAAATAAGATTGCCCTGAGACAATGAAGAAACTTAAGACTTGTGGTCAGCAGTATTTTACGTTCCCTGTCCCTATGAAAACATTAAAATATCCCCCCACGTCTAAACGTTCCTGTCAAAAAGTTTTGCTGTAATATTCTCAAAAATAAAAATATTTTCCGCACGTTCCAGTGTATTTCCAAATTCTATGACCGTCTTAGCAAGTCCATGCCAAAATCTGTGCAGTTACGGGAAGTTCTGCGGTAATATTTGCCGTGCATTTCTGTGATCCATATGTGGTTCACGGATGTAGTAAAACCATGGACTGTTATGTTTTGAAACACATATGGATCACAGAATATTAAACGTGTTAAGTAACTGAACAGTCGAAACTCTTACGTCTTCCCCCTTAAAACTGTAATTTTCTTTTCTCGGGAACTTGTAAACCGCTCTACGTAGGGTCATACGTATTTTGTTACCATGTTCCCTTGACAAGTAACGCTTTTCATAATTGTTTACTTCGAGTAATTTCAAATTTCCAATACGGTTATCAATCATGACTAACGAAATTCGGCGAGCTTCGAAATAGTGGCCGCGACATGCGCAGTCTGCTTCTCGTTATTAATAACCCAAAGTGACTCAGGGGTTGCCAAATTCTCACGACCGCCTTAGGTGGTTCATTTGATGTCACTGCAGTACCTCTGACCGGGGGGTTTTAAGGTTCGAATCCCGTTGCTGGCAGGATTTTCAGCACTAGCTACAAAAATAGCTCGAATCCACCCGCTGTATAAATGAGAATACTAGCGACCGACTGTTCCGATCTGTAGTTTTTCGTGGTTCCTCCGATCATAAATGTAGCTTCATTATACGCACGTTTAGTTGAGCTCACCTTTTGCTACTGGTGGGAGAACCAGGGGTATGTTACTATTTTGTTAGCAATACAAAAGAAAAATAAAGTCTGCAGTTCGTTTATCGATGGGAATAAGTTTTATATTTTCCCGGGAGTAAAAATGTGTAGTTTTCAAAAGCTTTTAAAAATTTGAACAAAATCTTCGGATTTTTGAAACTTTCAGTTAGTTTAGTGAAGAAAAATTAACCCAGAAATAAAATAGTCAGATTGTTTAAATTTTCTACTTTTTTATTTGTTTTAATTTTTCTTTCTGAATAAATATATTAATTTTTTTGTAAATAATTTACATTTTCTGGAGTGTTTATGTTTTTGCAATAATCATTTTTGCATAGAAAGTATTTCTGCCGGGGGCAGGCCGGGTTGTGATAGGCTGAGGTGTAACCCAAGGAGTGAGGTGTTAGCCAGCCCCTAACCAATCACAACCTCTCCCATTTAGAACATAGAAAACGGAGCGCCCAACATTCTGATGCACTATGGCCCTGAAAAAGACCAACATATGTTGGTCGAAACGTTGGCACCTCAGTCTTCGACGCGGCGACACCCGGCCAGCCCACACTTTTTATCCACACTGTTACTGTATATTTTTGGACATACAGCCATAGGATAATTTCTTTTTTCCATTGAGCGTCTGACTCTTGTAATTTGTTCATGGATTTCTGTGTCAACAAGTATTTCTCAAACCCACTGCTTTTGCGGCTTATTCTCTATTAGGGCAGATTTCCATTGTCGACCCCTGAGGACGGAGCACGTACTTCACAGAGAACCCCCCCCTCCCGCCGCCGCCGCCGCTGCCGCCACGGGCGTCCTCATTTCTTGGCGGGCGCAAGACGCCAGACACCAAGTGCCTCGCTGCTACCACCATCAATCACTCAGCCTTGCGTTGATGAACTAAGGCCACCGACACTGAATTACGCGGCCCTCCTCTTCTCTCTATAGTTTCCCCTACCTTTCCCCGTGCTGCATCAACAAACAATATTAAATTTAAAAGATGGTTCTCTGGTGTAATGAAACAGAATGAACTGGATCAGATTTGAACTTAACATAAACTTCGATTTATACCCCAATATTGCCTGAGAGCAACATGAAGCATTTTCTAAAATTTAAGAACATACTTGAAAAAATGGCGTATTTGCTTTAAACTGCTCAATTATATCTCAAAATTAAGTTTACAAACTTCATTATTTAACACTAATTTGGTATTGAAAGGGTTAATTACACATACATCCACTTCATTATTACATACCGGTAGACTAGGCGGAAGCTTAGACCTTTCCCGGGTGGGGTATTGCTGGTGGGAGATACCTAGTTGGAAAAAACCCACAAGCCGGCGGGTAGGTCAGCGCCGGATCTCACCATCTAGTGAAAAGAGTTATCATTCTGCTTTCAGAGTAGACAGTAAAAAAATATTACGGCGATAAAAATAAATATTCGTTATTACTGTCTATTCACTATCAAAATATAACGTTTAAATTTAATTATTGTTTATAAATATTACAAAATTTTCTTGTTTCCTTGTTTCATAAGCTACCCCGCAATGTTGCATTCAACAACATATTTGAAAATGTAATACATACCAATAGAACCCAACAGCTGTGACAATATTTAAGCTCAAAATTCACCAAAAATAATTCCATGCAATTTAAATTAAAAATAAATCATAATTTCTTTTTGTACTATTTATGGTTTTCGAGACGGAAATGAGTAAATCATATTCAAAGTCGATGTGGTATAATCTATATTTTAATATATTTTATTAGGAATCATAGTTTGTGGCAACGAAAAAAATATTCCATTTTAAAATTCGACGAGAAAATAAAGACTCGTTTTATGATTAACTACTGAATTCTGCAAATATTCAGTTAAGTGCTTTAAGAGTAGTATTGGATATTTATTTCCTTTAGTTGTAGTTTTGGTCACTGTAAGCCGGAGTTGGCAGGAAAATGAAAAAAACACATACTAATTCCTTGCTTGGTAGAGATGTATTCACACTGTAAAATATATCGGATGCAGCATATACTTTAGAGAACCATTAGCTAAACATTAGAATTAGCCGCTAGAATTCTTCTCCAGACAGCAGCTGAATTCGACTAGCTATCCAGATAGTGTCGAATATCCCGTCTCTGTCAGTACTCGAACCTAAGATATCCCGCCAAAGGCACTGCAGTGATATCATTTGAAGCCCTGGGTCACCTCTCCCGGTCTTTTGCCATCTTGAGAGGCGCGACATGTAGTTGGACACTGGAATCTAGCCCATGACATAGACATCAGATCTGACTGGTTGACTCAAGAACACAGACGGCTTTGTTCTCCCAGTGAAGTGCCCATTGTTGCAAACGACAAAGCTTGTGGACTCTAGATTTTTCGAAGATTGTAAATTTTCGCTTAGTTCGGGACCTGTGTACTTAGAGCAAAATCATTTTTATCCAAAGTTTGTCAGTAAAGACTGCGGTCCGCTCTCTGTTCACTATGCTTAATCCTCGTCACGATGAAATATCGACCACAATAACGGGAATTGGGACGTCATCTAACACTAAAATATCGATTACAAATCCATCCTAGGTCAGTGTTTGTGACTTTGTCTTTCTTTGGGAAGAAACTGAGAAAATTAACTTACGAGAGTATGTCTCCATATCCTGAATTCGCTGAATTGGTTGTGATTCCACGTTCATCAGATTGTATTATCGAAGAAAATATTTTTCAAAGAATGAATGCGTTCACTTTGAGTCTGACCGTTTCAGATTATGCCTCTCAATTTGAACTAAACGATGTAAATTGCATTAAAAATGAATGTCGATGTTGATACCATTAAGATTATCCAACTTCTCAAATTTGATCATTGAAATTGAATGCGCTGTCTTCTTACAAAATATAATATTATAAAATAAATACTTTGTTAAAACTATTCCTTTTTCAGAAAAAAAAAATATCAACAACGATGCACATCAAATGCAGTAGCCGAGACAATGCAAAATCATAATAATAATATTGAAATTTTCATAAGTGTGTTATTATTCTTCTACTTACACTTTCAACCCAGCATTTTGACATCATGTTCAATTCCCCCCCTCCCCCCAGCACGAATATAAACGGTCTATTTAAATGAACACGTCATTTCAAGTGTCAACACCAGCGTTTTCTGCACAGTGATAAATAAATGTTCCTAAGCCATTTCGCTACGGAATCCATAGCTTGAAAAGACGTTTTGTTATCAAGATATTTCATTACTTATCGAATTCCAATGGCAAAGGAGCTTCACCAGCGAAAACAAAACCATTGCTGAGAAATGCATGGTTGCTGCATTAGTTTGTCGACGATTTCTTACGTTCGTTAACGACCAAATCTCCTTACAGCGACACATTAACGTTCAATCTCATTACAACGAATCAGTGAACAGTGTTTAATATTACAGTAGAGAAAATATACTCCTTTGAATGTAAATTAGGAAACCAGCTGTTTTGCGAATATATTTTGGGGTAAAATTCGTTGAAACGCGCGCTTTGGGAAAGCTCAAGGATGTTTTGTGTTAATTGTGTAGGCCACCAAAGGCAGGAGGCTCGTCACCAACATGAAGACGCGTAGCTAAACGTCAAAATCTCCCTCAATCGTTTTGCTATGTAAAACGCAATTGGGATCACAGGTTCTTCGCCGGTTTGCCGTTACCAATGTCGTCGGAGCCAATGGGTACGGCTTAGGTCCAGTTCGCAGGCGTCGTTACTCCTATGTTTTCAACCCACAAAAATCATGATTAAATTCCTTTCACCAATCCATACGAGCTATTATACATAATAGCCTGGCAGACTGATTAATTGTTTAACAGAATAATTACTTCAGCTAAATCGTTCTAGCTCCCACAATTGTGTGTAATGACTAGACAAAGTGATTAATTAAGCATTGAGCTTTTTCACGGCGCGTTACAATTATAAACAAAATTGCTAAATTGTAAGTCAAAATAGCTGTCTATTATTTTTATCCAAAAATATATGAACTGAATCCCATTTCTTTTAGTGCCTCTTGAAGCGCTACCGGTGGGAGTTTCTTCCCGGGAACTCGTCGCCGCAGGGTGACAAGCTACTGCACTTTGTTTCAAAGCGTCTTCACAGATAGCTTCTCTAGAGAACGCTCATTAAACTTAGGAGAACCGCCTTGGAAGTTTGAGTAGAATTTCTATATGCGACTCATGATTTCCCAAACAAAATCTCAGAATAGTGGAATGTTTTGAACATTTTTGGTATTCATATACACAAAAAATAATTAATGTTTTATGAAAGCGCAGACTTATAGTTCTCTCAATAATTTATTCATTGCTCAGAATATCTTCTGATACAACTATCTTCTTCAAATGAATACGCTATCACATGGTAAACTGTCGATATCTAATGATATTGATACACACTTTTATCTAATTAAATCACGCATATTAACCGTACGGATGCTCATTAACATGGTGATTGTGACGTATCTGTCAAAACCACTCAACTGCATTAATCTGTGTTATTCAACACATCAGGATTTCTATGTCTTTATTTTGGATAATAACATTAGGATTAAAACGTCCCTACAACAAACTAAATTGAACGAAGAAGACAGTGTAGACTGCTGATAAGAAGTTGTGTGAACAAGTGGAATTATGAATGAAACTAATATAAAACCAAAATATTAGTGAAGTCGAAACGTTGACACATTTTCCGTTTCCAAGCAATCGGAACATTACGTTTCCTGCTCCTGAGGACATTTCGTAGAGCATAATTCTTGGTGAGCTTAATTGCCCATTTTACCGAGTAATATATTAATTTTTATTAATATTTGGGTTGCGACATTAAATGCTTTTAAAAAATGGAGAAAGTGGACCCTGTGTCTGCCAGCCCACTCCACGTTGTTTGGAAAGTGTTCAAAAGTGGTGACGTCTTTAGCTTATTTTGTAACCCCTGCAGTGCCACCATCTCCAGGGAAGTCTGTAATATGCCAAAATTGATGCACTTGTCGTAGGATTACGGCAAGTATTGACTCACTTCCGAGATAACATAAATTTGGCTTTGACTTAATGAAAGTGCACAAGTCGACGTCCATGCTTTCGAAATGCTTGCGAGCACCTTTGTGAAGTTGAATAGAACAAACGACCAGCAACTGGAATCTCTTTTCTTTTTACTTTCTCGCGACTACTTAGGCAGTATAGAGAAAGTATTGTAATGCTAGGAGAAAAAACGGCGAATTTTCGACAGAAAAACTCTTATTGCCGGGTCCTAGTAATGAAAAAGAGGATAAATATTGTGCCTGTATATAGTTAATTATTTCTAATACAATGTGTAGTCAGAATCCATGTTTTGAGGGTCCTTGATATCGAAAAATCGCTTCACGGCAAAACATCTGTCTGTCTGTGAACAACGCTAATGACCTAAGCAGGATTTTCACTAAAATTGATATTCTCTAATCGATGTCTGATGTCGGGCCCCCTGAGTTTGAAACTGATTTGGGAGAAGGGGGTACTTTACATGAAGCCTCTGAGACATTTTAATTTTAAAAACAGGCGCCGATTTTTCGCTCGGTTAGCGTAAGAGAGCTTAAGTTAGCACTTAAGAGAATGATGTAGGTCTCATTTTAATTGAAATCCCTGATTTTTCGAAAATTGCAAAAATTCAAATTTTTTTCGACGTCTTCAATTAAGAAGATTCCTTTCTATTTTTTACTGCGTGAAATGTGTTCATCAAATAGTGCAGGAATGTGAAATTTATCGAAAATGCTAATTTTGTACGTAAATTGGCGAGAAACAGACATTTAAAAAAATTTAAACAATTATTTTTTCAGAAACGGCTTTAAATTATTTGTTTCGATTTTTTGACATATGTCGCAAAGAAAGTGGAGCGGATAGTAAATCCTAATTTCCCGAACTTCGTTGTCTTAGTACTTGTACTAAACTATACGAGGTAAGCACTCTGGCAGTTTGCAAAATGGCAACATAGCGGTTTCAATGTATATTCGAATGCTTCTGATAGTCGCCGCTGGTGATGAACGTTTGATATAGATAATAACTTATGAAAGGAAATAGTTTTAAGGAAGGTAATATATTCAACGTAGAACAACGTAGTATATTTCTTTTAGTTGAAGTTGTGATCGTCAATTATGGTATTCAGAAATTGTTAGATCACTTGGATGTAATCAAGGCAAACTGTGTGAAATATTTTTTTTCTTTCTTTTGTGTATACTATGTCTGCAATAACTGTAACAGTTAAATTTATTAATGTTTGTTTCATTTGTAAAAGTTAAAAATTACTACTGTTCCTGACTATCGACATAAACGCAGATATGCACCACAGGTGATTCATTTGAATTGGACGTTTTCACGTTATAACTGAGTTTTTAGTATTACACATTACAATTTCTGCCATATTAAAAACTATTATATATTTCAATATTACGTAACAACGCGAGCGCGTAACAATGCGAGAAAGTATTATCTGTTGTACCACATACAATTGCTTCTGTTTGCTTTTTTTTACCGCATGGAGCAAGCGGGCTTAGGCGCCAACGAAGTGTGACATTTTAAGAAGAAAGCGACTTCAAACGAGTTTTCAGGATCGTGTCGTGTCCTTTCTTTAGTGATTTGCTTACCTCGTAATGTTTAGAACAGATTGAACGTAAAGTCAAATCGGTGAAAAAGTGTTCAAGAGAAACGTGGCTGTCCGGGAGACGCCGTGTCCTAGACATAGTTGGCAACGTTTCGGCTGCCATACTACATCTGAAATTTCGCCCTGGGGAAGGTCTCGGGTAAGCTGAAACGTTGGTAACTATGCCGAGAACGCGGCGTCTCCTGGACAGCCAAGTTTCTTTGATTCCAGACGTCGAAATCTACGCTTTCGCGAAATGTTAACGTTTCTTTGTAAATATTCGTGTTTTAGGTGTGAACATCTTTTTGACAGGATATCAAATGTGGTCACGGGCATCTTATTTACCTCCCATCTAACAAGGTTTCGAAAATATTTATGAATGAATATTTCTCTTTCGTTAATACTAAATTTCATTATGCATTATAAAATAGTACTCAATAACTTATTTTTAACCGATATAATGCATTCATCAACGTGAAAGAAAACAACAAAGATCCAATTTTACTTAAATAAATCACTTAAATATTACTTTATTCATTTTATCTCAAAGAACTTACCAATACATTGTTAATGACGGATATATTGTTAAAGACAAGTCAAGATATGTTTCGCGGTGAATGGTTGTCAAGGAAAGATGCGAAATTATCCACGCTGAAAAAATACTCCGTAATTCTTTTTTTATTTATATACCTCCTCATGACTTACATATCGTTCATTCCCCGAACATTGAGATTGATAAACTTAAAGAAATGTTGAGTAAATATTTACATTGCTTCATTCTCAATACAGTTTGGAAATATAATTTTGAATTTCATAGCTGTGTATGGAATAAAACGGTAAACACAAAAGTTTTCAGACCTCTGTAGTCAGTGAGCGATAACGCACAAAGCAAGAAGCATGTGGGTCTTTTTGTTTTTACTTAGTCAACATCTAATAAATCGTTTATTTTCATTGGATTTCAAGACGCGAGGTGCATAGACAATACTGATGAACCCTCCGGTTATGTTTAATTCTGTGGCATCCTCGTGAGTGAATGGGTCTGCTAGATCGACAATTTAATTTTTCATAAGTTTAGTGGGAAAAAAATTGAATGGGTACGTGTGAACATCGCTTTCATCATTTGCACCAGAAATACAAACTTCCGCATACTTTTTCTAAAAATATGAACATTTTCAAAGTCAGCAATTGATTATTGATTCGAAGAGCGTCGTTAGTGTAGTATTCCTTGCCACATTTTACTGTGAGTTGAATCGTTGACGTTTCTAAGTGCACAGATGGTTGTCCCACTAGTCGTTGATTCTAATAAGACGCGCGTGGTTCAGGTACTACATTTGATTCTGGTTGTAGAGAACCTCTGGAGGCATATCCTATATCAATGATTGGCTCACTATTTGGAAGATACATGAAACTATTTCAAATCACTTTTTAATAGAATTGCCCAAATAAACTATAGTTTGTAGTGTATGGAAAAATTCAAATCTAATTGTACACAATTATTAGTGCGCCAATCCGGGTAGTCGAGATCGGTAAGGCAATAGTGCCGTGGCGGTCTTGGACCGAAGAATCACGGGTTCGAGTCCCGCCTCGGACATGTGTTTGTGGAGGTCTCTGTCTATTTATGACTGTCCATTTCATCATTCATCGTCATTTTAATTTCATCTCATCCGCCAGGGCCAACAACTCTGGGTGTAAAAACGTATGCTAAATGAAAATGCCGAATCCTCATAAAAGTCACGTGCACATTTCCTCGATAAACAGGACTCGGCCCCGGTGAGATGCACGTCCTAAGATGGCCAAATTCCGACAAAAAATTAGTGCAGCCCGGCCTAGCCCTGACTGTGGCCAGTATATCCTCTGAGTCAAGGCGCTCCTACACTTCACGAACAACGCAATGAACACATTATTCCGGCCAGCACAGTATCGATCAGAGGAACAAATCGTAGGAACAATGAAACAGAGTCCCGCAGCTAATTTTGGCCTGCCAATCCCTAGCTAGTGACATCCATCATCTCAGGCCATCAGCTCAGGACCAAAAAAGAAATCGTACGCCGGTAACGATGAATTCGAAGTTGGTAACTATGACGTACAGTACACAGCGACCTCCCCCACGGCCAAAACGCTCTAGTATCCACTCGTAACTGTTTGAGCAATGTAAACAATACAACAGTAATAACAGTGCGAACTCATTACCAAACTCAAAATCATCAAATAGTGCAAACTTTAAATACTCAGTGTCGGTTAAAAACAGATACTTACCCCTGGAGAAACTAATACTGACTATAGATTTAGCTATTGAAACAATTCGAATTGCGATTTAGACATGCCTTCAATCCCCTAATTTATGTTAACAGTGTTGTAAACATTGGGGAATTCTGAGAAATAAATAATTGTAAACCCGAAACTATAATACACAAAAAAGGCAAATAAGGACCTGAAAGTCCTTGATTTCGGGAACGATGTAGTGAATTAGTGTTACGATGTTTTAGATCCCCTTTTGAGGAATAGGATCAATAATTATTTATTGGTTAAAGAGCTGAAACATGAAGAACAGATTAGAATTTATTTTAAGATAGTTTATTGTTTCTTTCTTGAATGGTGGGTGTTGGCTTCAAGTTATACATTGGTTAGTAACACAATATCTGGGACGCAGTAAATTGTTTTAGAGTAGCTGGACCCGTGCAAACATTGTGCACTTTTTAAACCATTGTTTTAAAATTGAAAATCACTTCACCCTTGATCCAAATTTGGAACAGCCAGCCCCTGAACTGTGCTTTGATTTTTTTAATACAAACATTTTCAGGTTGTACAAAGTTCATGTTACACTTCATATTTGCATTGTTCGCTTATTATAAACTTATTGCTAAAATAGTACAATATGTAACGACGATGTAATGATGGGTATTAATACAGGAGTGTGATATTATGATACGAGCGAGTACCGAAAACTTCACACTAGTGTATTAATACCCATTTCATCGAATTTCATACGGTACTTTTTCTACGACGTTTATAAGTTCAACGTTTACAATGAATCGTTTCGTGGCGGTTGACACGCAAGATTCAGCCAAGGCCACCTTGCGGACAGTTCCCTAATCCTACCCTCGCATGCTGATGCAGGTGGCTGTAGTACCTGTCCGCCTGCGAGGGTTACTGCGCTTGTCAAATAGGATCAAAGTGAAATTATGATCCAATTTATTTTAAATAAAATTTCTCGAAAAAATGCTAATAATAAAAGAAATTAAAACTAACAAGCCTAAAATAATATCAAATGCAGTTTTAATGTACACAATGGAACGAAACGTTTACTAGAACCATTCTCAATGATTAATTGTTGACACTTGGTTTTTAAACTTGTCTGTGATTGATCAAGAACCTGTATCATAATGAAATCTGTATTGCAATGAGTATCGTTATGCAACCGGTTGCAGCCATCACATTACAGCATTACATAATGGGAGTAGAAAAATCACACTTTTGAGGGAGAAATCCTTTATGGGAGACCTCGGGGAAGTTACATTTCGATAAACTTTGTAAGGAAGGGCTAGAAGGGAAATCTATTTTTAATCCTAGTATCAAAAGTGGGATTTCTTCGAGGGGACGTATTCTGGTGACTTGAGGTAAGCTATGGCAAAACTGTGTGAGGAGATAAGTCATGATGTTTTCTATAGTTTCGAGTTTGGATTCATTATGCAGCTATTGGTTGGAAACCAATCATGATGCAACTGTAAATGTACGGAGAAACTGGTTTTGAACAATCTGTAGTTTCGATCTTGCAGCATTTATCCAAACTAGACAAGCATATAATAAGAGTGGTCTAATTATGGTTTTAAATGTAGTAAGGGCTGTGTTAAATGGAAGTCTGGCTGACATGTTTATTACTGGGCTTGGTGGAGTTTTGCTTTAGCACTTTATTATTTATATCCGGTTTCCAGTTTCATTGCGTTTCCAATAATAATAATAATAATAATAATAATTAATAATAATAATAATAATAATAATAATAATAATAATAGGTACGTACGCTTTGCCATATAGCATAATGCGTCCGGGACTGTGCATGAGTAATCATTCTAGTCTAAGCGTAGAGACGAAAATCAAATAGGTATTTTAATTTGATCGTGAAATATTATTTCTACCTCTATTCCTTCAATTATGTTTTTCATAGATTTCGAATTACTTCTCATATTTGACCACTGCAGAAGAGAATTATTATTTGACCACTGCAGAATCTTCTGATATGTAAAAGAAGGTTAAAATGTCTCATTTCATAGAATACCCCTTAAGAAACGAAGTGAGAACCCACCTGTCTCACACCATTCCCGCAAACGCACGTCCCTATAAAACTCATCTGTGCGTCTACAACGTGTTCCAAAGAGGAAGAACCTGGACTTAAGGCCTATGACGCTTCTATGTGAGTTACACGTGTTTGCAATGTGTGTTGCAATTATCTGTTCTCTCCATCGTCTGCGAACTTTTAATTTTCGTCTTAAACCAGTTTGATTCAGGTCTGGGGAGTTACCTTTCCAACAGTAGCATACTTCTCGAGGCTTGTGACGACGGCATGTAATAAATTTACGAAATCCATTAACCATCCTTATTGTATAGGAAATTATGAACGTAACCATTACAAATAAAACGATGAAGTATGTAGTGTTGGAAGAACACGCGTTTCAGTTGAAATGTATCAAAGTACAAAATTATAGCAAGTTGTCACGTTTTTAACAATTTCTTTGAATGCATTTCGACGATTCCCTTGTTTCTTGAACCATTCCTTCAAAATCCAGTAGGTTATCGTTCTACTCCCTTATTAAAAGTGATTCTAAATTACAGGATCTTTTAGACCTGAAACTATTAAGCACGCTCCATTCTACTTGAATTCCAAGTTACATTCGTAGCACCCTCTGGTATATACACGTGCGTAATTATACGTTTATTTTAGTTTGAAAATTGTTTGCGCATATTGAACAATAAATGCCAATTGAAAAGTATTTAATTATCTGCGAATATGCCACTGATTTTTTTCTGAATAAAATCCTTAACATTAAAACTGATTGCAACTATAAAGACTGAGTTCTTACTATTTAAAAATTATCTGTTACGTATTGGAACAATATTCAATATAAACGGAATTGAAAATTATTTCGTATCCAGCATTTCGTAATACATTCGGAATGCATTCTAAATAAATGTCCTTAACAGTGAATCACTGATTGCAACTATAAAGACTAAGTTTTTGAAAATTATCTGTTATGTATTGCAACAATATTACATAAAATTGGAATTGAAAAATATTTCGTTTCCCGAATTTCGTAATGCATTCGGAGACGCTTTCAAATCACCCTCCTGGTGGTAATTAGAGCTCAACTGAACGGATTCCTCCTTTCCTAAATGGAACAGTTTCACTGCAGTCTTCCTACCTAGAACGCCCCGGTTGCGTGCATAGAATCCCCTCGCCGATATAAATACCAAGCATAGTGTCACAAAAATTTTCAATTTGCTCCCGCCGCTCCTCCTGCGCCGCCGTCCCGACGCGGGGCCGGCAGTTGCTCAAGCCTGGCGCGTGCTGGGGCGAACTTCTCTTCCCCGGAGGGAAGTCTTTCATCGCGGCAGCGACCACCCCCCCCCCCCGCCCCGCCCACGCTCCCTCGCCGCCTGCCACCGCCTCCGGGGGAGTCTCCGGTCGTGACCGGAATGCCGCTTCTCCGCTCCCGCTCCTCTGCTGCCCGCTCCGCGCCTTGTCGCGTCGAATGAGTCCGGAGGGGCGAATGTGTTTCCTTCCATTGAAAACTTTTCCTTCTGTTCTTTCATTCGGGGTGCCTCGTCATAATTCGAAGTCCGTGAGGATCTCGCTGCTCGTTTTATTCCGAGGCGTCGCGCCGCCCAACTTTGTTCTGTGAGGCTCCGGGGCCCTAGCAAAACTCCGGCAGAGCAGGCGAAACCGTATCCACTGCAGCGTTGTTTCTACGGATTTACTGTTGTTTTTTCGCCTGGCAATATTAGATTCCCATTTTTTGTGGATGTGGCGATGATTTTTTTTCAGATAGTCTTACGAGATGTTACACGTTTTAAAAAACAAAACCCCTATCCTTTTTCACGTAGTACGGAGAATAATTGTGTAGGAAAATGTGGAGATTTACGATCGAAAAACCGGTTTTATTGGTCCCTGTTACAAAAGGTTATTCTTTCTTGCTCCTATATGTAGAAAATTATTTTTATCAATACGTGGTGAAATTAGAACCCACATTATGTGTGTTCTTGATTCGAAAAAAGTTTTCGGCAATCTGTCTGTTCGTCCGTCCGTTCATTTGTCCAACAGCACTAGCGCCTACACTGTTCACAAGATTTTCATCAAACGTTTCACCGAAATTGCCATTCCTCAGTTTATCTGGCTTTTTGTGAGTACTTTACAAGAATTCCCTACAATATTTTCAAACTTTTCTCAAAAAATGGCTCTATTTTTTTCTTCTTCAACCCTACTAAACTAGCGATATAAACAATATCGTGCATTACCGAGGGTGCCTTTGGAACTCACAGACTGGTACATCGTGTGTGGTGCTTCAAATGATTTCTTATCGTGTTTCTCAAAAAATTGAATTTTTTTTGTAAAAAACCTAAATTGTACTGTTTTAAAAACGTTTAAGCGAGACTCTCAAAAATGGCTCTAATTTTTTCAATAAAAATGTTAATATTGAACCAGGTATTCTATCTTGTAAGTCACATTTCAATTCTACTATTAGAGGACCGAAGGAAATGAAAAAGAATTAACTCTTTTGTCAAAAAAATATTTGCTTAGTAATAGTATTACATGAAACTGAACTGAACTACATCCTCCAGTTAACTGATACGTGCTGCAAACAATATGTTCTATTGCATTTTCTTTAAGAGTTGAAAAGAGTAACTTTAAAAATAGTATTCGATACTGAGTGAGATGTTTAAAGGCTTCACTTCATTTTAGTTCAAGTAACTTTGTTTGCATTGTTGATATGGGAACAAATGGTGTAAAAGTTATTGAGTTACTTGGATTCAACGTTATAAAGCACATTAAAGGCCGCATATGCATAAAACTTACATTATTGGTTTTATCAAACTATCACGTTACAAAGCCGTAACACTATTAAAATTTAGAGGCTTCTTGTAAGAACCTAACAAGTCCAAAATTCCGGATTTTGAGATATCACAAAGTTGTTCCCTACAATGTCGTTGTATGCTGGGACACTTCTTTCGGCAAGTGCAAACTCCTTGAAAGATATAATGTGGGGGAAAATAGGTGTTTGTACAGGAGTGAAACAAAGCCATCAAATTTCCACCAAGAATGAAGAATTTCAATTTAAGATCACGCATTCTACCGATTGTAAATGTATGAAAGGAGCTACTGATGCTTTGATTCATCAGGCACCAGAGTTCCCACTTAAACTGCAACAAATGAGAATGATTCATATCGATAAAAAAGAAATTTTAAATATTTAATAAAAAAGGTTTTAATTTGAGAAATTCTTATTAAGATCCATGTAGCAATCCTATTGTTAGGTTTATGGAAATCTACCATTAACATAACAATAATAAATAATTATAACAATTATCTCAAGTTTGAACAGCTCTATGACAGGTATCCCAGCTTGAGACCAGCTGAAATTAAGCACCTTCATAATCTTATTCAGTACCTTACACAACTAGATCATCGAAAGTTTTATGAGTATATGCTGAAGAGAAATATTCCGTCATACGGAAGTATTGCTGACAATGAACAGAATATTGAACTTGAATACGACGACAATAGTGACGGATGTGATGTATAGTCGTTATTTTCAATATTTGAACTATTTCTTTGTCATATGTCAATTATTTTCTAATATTTTATTCATAATAACGATTAAGGAAAAGAAAAAAGATTTCAAATATTAATTACGAAGGAAAACCAATCCAGAATACTTTTATTATTTATTAGTAAATTGAGTACCCAATTATGATATTTTCCCTTAAACACTATTCCCAAACGCATACAGAATCCGCCTACCAAAGAACATCAAAATATTACTATGCACTTCTGTGATATGAAGTTTTTGTACCTCCTGAAAAATCTCGAATGTGAATTAGTTTGGTTCTTACAAAAAAATTCTTCAATTAGTATAGTCCAGTGATTCGGCCTGATGAGACTGAGGCTTCTTGGACAGGTGAGCCAAAGTTCGTGGACACTAAAGCTGTGTATTCAAAACCCACATGACATTAATGCTTTTCAGGTTTGGGCTAATCCGAGTCCTTGTGTATTACCTCTATTCCATAATATCCTGCTTTGACAGGCAATTGTGTGGGTAATTGAGAATCTGAATCTCCACATCCATATCAGTTTTACAAAATACGAGAGGGAGATCAAGGAACACATGGGGGAAATACGTAAATATGCAAGGCACACGCAATGATCGTAAGGTGCGAAGTCGCTCTTCACGCCCCCACAGGAGCGGTACGTACGAGAGGCCCTGGAAGTCTTTTATTAGCCGCAGAGAACAGGAAATTAACTTCACTTAAATATTTAAAATTGCAAGGCCCCTGCAATGATCGTAAAGTGCGAAGTCACTCTTCACGCCCCCACCGGAGCGGTACCTACGAGAGGCCCTGGTAGTCTTTTATTAGCCGCAGAGAACAGGAAATTAACTTCACTTAAATATTTAAAATTGCAAGGCCCCTGCAATGATCGTAAGGTACGAAGTTGCTCTTCACGCCCCCACAGCAGCGGTAGGTACGAGAGGCCCTGGTAGTCTTTTATTCGCCGGAACAGGAAACTACCTAGTTCGAGAAAGAGTGTGACATTCTGTGATACCATTAGTTAATCGTTGTTTCAAATGTTCTTGATCTTTCTGGGAATCTAGAATGTTCTCAAATATCTTAAGAGACACAACCCCGCACTAGAGCAATAATATTGTTCCAAAAACCTAATTGCAGTAATCAGCAGATGTAATCACTTTGGTAAAAATAGAGACGTCGTGTAGAATGTAAAATTAGACACTTCAGTCTGAACATTGAATAAAACACCAAAATTAATTACGAAACAAGCGTATACCTTAACGATGTTGTTAATATCTCCATTATTTCAATCTGCTTCATATTCCTGATTATCTCAGTTTTTGAAAATATTTATTATGACAGAAGGTCAACATAATTTAGCTTGGACACACGGACGGGACATTAGTCAACATGTAAATGATTTGCGTAATTTCTTTGATGAATTATAATAATTATTTTTTAATATTTTGTGATGCATGTGTAAAGTTATTTCCTATTAATTGAGTTAAGTATTATATTTAATAACAATATTATGCAAAATACTGCGGAAGAAAACTTGAAAACACATGAAATACATAATAATCTGTCAGTTTTATAGCAACACGAGACTAAAATAAACGAACTTTCAATATCTTATTCTGATATCACGATAACTCTGTTAAACGTGAAAAAAATGCGGCGAAATTTATTTTTCGCTGGAAAAAGGAATCCTCAAAATCTTCCGCATTTTTTGAAAAGAATCGTGTTCATTATTACGCAAAACTACATACGTTTACTGTTTGTGCAAAGTTTGGTAGAGATACACAAGTGACAGTACACCATTCCCAATTCTATGAAAAACTGTGGGGACGGAGAAATATTATATTTCTATTCCAAAACTTCTCTTTCCATCAAAAATGGCAATAGAAATTTATATTTTAAAATGCACTGATATATCGTCGTCATGGCACCCCGCGACGGACAGGTTTTATGATAGCGATCGCACGTAACAGAAATAATGCCCCTGAAACGTAGCACTTTTCATCCCCAAGTTTTGAAAGGTCTAGAAAATGGTCATCCAATTAATTTACTCGAGCTTTTCGTTAACATTGAAAGTCTCAATTCTGTTACGCGTAATTTTTTGCCCATAATATAGTACATCTTCGACGACCTGGATGGCCGAGATGGCTAGAGTGTGTGCCAACTTAGCACCTCAGTCTGAAGGGTCACGAGTTAAGAGTCCCGCCGTAGGCACGGTTGTTTGTCCCTCAGTTTTTATGTACGTGTGTTGTCGCGGAAGGCCTTGTGAGTCTGCCGACCACAGACTGAGATGTGTCTAGTGTGAAAGGTTAATATGTGTCCCGGAAGAGACAGAGAGTACCCAGCGCGGATAGTCGAAATAGACGAAGCTGAAAAGGGCCCCAGGAAGAAAATAATGGTACCTCTTCCTTAACCAATTAATGTTTTGTTTACGAAAGTACCTATTCATTTTAATCAATCCAACCCTGCATGATCCCACACCCCCATTCAGGAAGCTGAAAAAGTACTAAATGCTTAGGAGTATACGTGAGACAACACATTCGGGTATATGACTTTATAGGGAAACATGCGGAGGGGTAGGGGAACGCCTAGACAAGTCATATTCTACAAAATGAGATCTTAAGAACTTTGTATTACATTTTGGTATGCTTGGCTCTTATGGGTAGCCCAACTCTGTAAGACAGATGATCAATAAGCAAAACGTCGAAATTTACGTAAAATTAAATCGATTATTTGATATTCTATTTAATTTAATTTCAAGAGTATAAGCCATTCTTTTTGTTAATATGAACTTAATATTTTCCTGTTTACCCACGCCCAGTTTGGACCTGTTAAGCTGGAAGTTGGGTTCCAGTTTGAATTTTTTTCATTTTTGAAACAATGATAATATAAGTGCGGAATGTTGGCAGGGGTTCAACTAATCTATTACTTAAAAAACAATGTTAGTTCGTTTGTTTGTATTTTGCAAGTATGCGCTGCCGTATCGTTATCTGACTGAGATAAAATTATTACTGGCACTTGCGCGATGAATGTAGGCATAGTGCAATAGGAATGTGCGTATGTCTGTCGCACATAGATCCGCGTTGATGATGATTTTATGCATTTATGCTGACTCAAGCGCGCCTGAACAGAAGTTCCACGCAACCCGCTATACCCTCATGTATTAAGCGCGTATTCGCTGCATATTCTGCCCTTGCGATTGTGAAATATCGGTCTGAATTATTACTTGAACGTTATGTCAGAGAAGTGAATCAAATTTCTCCAAGATAGTGTCCTAACTAGGGGGCATATTTTAATGAAATGTCTTTTTTTCTTTTCACTTTAGCCGTTTAGTTCAGAATTTCATTTCATATTATGACAAAATGAAATTACCCATTTTTATAGGACCTTATTTTGCATTTTTTTCGATTTCGACTGTCTTTTTTTACCTTTTCCCGTCATTTTTAATGCATTTTTCGCTGCTTTCATCGATATTAATGTCATTTCTAATGGTACTTGCTTCAAGTAATATTTACGAGATGCAACAAATGTTCTTCCTAGAATTATTCAGTATCCTATTCGAGTTGTTCACTCATAAATTGTTTTGATAGCCTTTGTAAGTATGTACTTCTTGTGACGTATATCAGCGCCATTGCCGGTTCGGCCGATTTCAGGATAACTAAAGACAGAGTTTCCCTGGTAAAGAACAGTTCAAACCAAAAGTCTGCAACCTGAGTTCACTCGAACGAATGGAAGAAGCAACGATTGCATCGGTAACGTATCCAACAGCTTGAGTTATTCATCTCAACTGTTTTTGATCATAGTTTTTACGTCGTTTTTCTTTGGTTGTAGGAAATTTTTAAAGCATTTTATTAGCCCTTTTAGGTCATCAAAATCCGCCCCTAGTCATAACGAATGCATGCTCAAACTTGAGGGAGAACGTTTTAACATAGGATACTCGACAACCATGTCCAAACTAGGACATAGAACAAACCCATACTCGCGAGAAAGTATTTCATCTATTAAAATTTGTGTAAGGTGCAGCGTATAACGTGAATAACAATCATGTGACGAGAAGCGTGTGAAGTGTCATACATCACAAAAGCGAAGCATTGGCGGGTCCACTAGTATAACATAAATATGGATTTGATAAGCTATTCCTATAGACAGGGATGTCTCTTAATCGTAACAGTGATGTATTGATTCCGAAATGAGCTACAATTCTAAACTTACTCTCTGCACACAGATGATCGGTGTACACGAACTAAATACTGCAGAAAATTTCTCATTGTTTGCTGTATATTGAATATAGAATTTTATATCATATAAGGAATATATATTATAAATACAGAATGTTTGCGGTATTTTCAAACCAAATTATGTAAAACATTATAATTCACATTACTGTCAATGTCATAAACATAATATGTTCGATAACTAGGATATTATAAAAGCAAATCACGATTTTATCGATGTCATGAATATTTTGGCGGATATATGAATTCGAAAGCATGAGGAGCAAATGGTATTGATGTAAAAAAATTTAAAATTATCATCAAATTTCCATTTAATCCGGTTTTCAATGTTCATAGTTCAACATTTTAACTATAAACGACATAACTATTTTCAAGAAATGTTTCAAGAAATGTGGCATAAAACATTCAGTAAAAGGTTTTAATTTCCTCAAATTATTTAAACGTAGAAAACAAGAATGTTGTTTCAATTGTACAAGTTTATTATTCATGTAAAGTAATGTTTTCATTGAGTGATATAAAGATAATACACACATGTACATCTGATTTTCAGGACCAATGCTAACAAAATTTGTTAATTTGGCGACTTTAGGAAATAAATATTTCACGTGTCTTTAACAGCTGAATAATTTTTGATACATTTCCTCATGATGTAATCTTTCCTTACCCCCATAAATGTACACCCTTACAACTGAAAAAATGGATCGGTTCAAAATAAGCTCTGCTTTATTTCTTTTCTTGAAGCAGTTTCCATACTATTTATCAGAGTTTCTGAATAAGGTAAATACTATTATGCATTTTTTTAAAATTATTTTTAAAATTGTAACAACAAAAATTGAAATACAAAACATTTAAACTTTCTATGGGAGTCGTACATTTTTTAATCTTTCAGAACATTAGTTCATTAAATTGTTTATAAAATAAATTCTTTTGAAAATGAACTTCTGCGTATTGGGTATTCTCTTGAACACCCAAAAAGAAAACATCAAGGCATAGGACAGGAAGAATGTGTGTTGTGAATTCGAATACTCTGTGACGAGTGCGTGGGATTCACCATTGAATGTGCTACACAAAACATACCACGCACCCAAGCCCACAGTACGCACGCCTCAGGGCATCAACTGACGTCACAATTACTGTCTCTAACCGGGACAGGTTACTAGATTCGAGTTTCGACTGTGGTAGGATTTCTGGACACTGGCTAAATTGTTAGATCGAGATCAATCGCTGTCTAGAGGAGAATCCTAACGGCCGGCTCCTATGATAGGTTCTGTGTATTTTCCGATGAACACCAGGCGAATGCTGGAGCAGTACCTTAACAAAAAAGCCACGAATCACGCGTGATATTTTCTTTCTCTTCCTTTTCTTATCCTCGCCCCTTACACACACACACACACACACACACACACACACGATTACACTTACATTCACTACACTATCAAAGATGCCGGGAGACCGGTCGGGAGCTTAGACTTAGACGACGGTAGGTCGGCGCCGAATTTTACCATCTACCGGGGAAAGATCACTGCTACCTCCCGCGATCAAACACTCCTACACTTACGGGACTAGTGACAGTCGTTGATGCGCCCGCAATCACTAATCAACCAATAAAAAAATTGGCAACACATAATCAAACATCAATAATTAAATATTTTTAATACTAATTTCATTTGAACATTGTTTATAAAAAAATCCAAGAATCGCCTGTTTCTTAGTTTTCTTCGGCGAGACCAATGCCCCATGCAATGACACTAAGGTTCCTTGTCAACGTGTTCATATTTTGTTAGTAAGTTCAATTGACAGGTTGGTTGCTAGCAAATGTCTATTTCTTTTAGATACATAACCACCACGCGACATTTGTGATTATATGCGTACCCGGTCAGTTACAATGACGCTTCCATACATAAGCGAAAACTTCGAACATTCCAAAACAAAACCCTAAGGAAAGCCACGAAAAATTTAGGTTTTGTAATAAACAACTCTCTCCAGTTCTAATCTTTGAAAATTCCCTCTACGGAGTATCACTTCTTTTTTAATATTTAAAAGGTTCCCGGAAATCGTGCATTTTCAAGTAGGCCTCAAAGATCCATAACTCGAAAACCGTCATCCTCTCTACATCTTGTTAATATCCCTTAAGCCAATAAATCATTTGGGGGTGCTAGATTGGGTTTCCTCTTCCTCATGGTACATAGGTCTTTCCAATAGCGCTAGGGTGTACATAATCTGCTTTTGGCGCAAAACGTGTTTTTTTAATCTATTGGTACATCCCTGTGTGGGTTGAAATTTTCATGTTCGCCCTCCCTCTCCGCCCTAGGTTGCCAATGTTAACGGAAAATTTTGATTTCCATATTTGCCACCAAACAGCGCCTAGATTACAGTCTCACGGAACCTTTCATCACATGCAGATCGAAACGTGCTTTTTTAACTGCATAGGTGCCAATATAGTACCGTATGTTTTATCCCGAGAGATTGGGATTTCCTCCCTGTAAGTGCGTGAGATCCGACTCCGACTTACACATCGGCTTGGTGGGATTACCCTACTTCCAGAGATCTCTCGCAACGAGGCAGCGCCTCTGACAAGCTCTAAGTTCCCGAAATGAGTGGAAGTGCTGTGCATGTAAGTGTAAGTGTGCGTGTATAAAGGAAGAGAATAGAGCAAGGAAAGGGAAGGAAAGATCTGGCGCGGTGCATAGCCCGTTTGTGATGGTATTGCTCCGGCATTCGCCTGTAATTGACCTAAGAAACCACGGAAAACTATCGATCAGAGCAGTCGGTCAAAGGTCACCAGTCACCGATCAAAGGTCGGTGAGCAGTCAGCAAAGGGAGGCATCAATGACTACGGCCACCGGTGACGACAGTCTTGGCAGTGGGCCATGGGCGGTGTTGCAGGCAATGTGGGTGGGAGTCATGTACGCCCGTTAATTTTCTTTCCACTTGGAAAGAAACATTCTATTTTGTAGGTACTGGAACTATGGCGAAGTTTTTAGTGTGTTTAAAAGAATTACAATATGTTAAAAAGTTGAACCTACGGAAGTATTACGCAGCTTTGCGATCCAGAGAATTCGGCGAGATAAAAATATTTAATTGAAAATTTCACAGCGGGTCTGCGATCTTGTATGTGAAATTGCAATCATGTATGCAAATCAAAGGATTTTGCAGTGTTATGGGAAAGGTACGAGGATTAACATTTTCAAACAAAACTTTACATGAAATAATCAACCTTGGGATGGAAATTCTCCCATATGACCCCTGGCGGGTATCAATTTGTTGACAATTATTGGTTCAGGACGACCGAAATTCGTTATATTATATTACATTGTATAAAATATTGTCCTAAAAGTTAAAATTGTCTTCTCCAAAAATGTTATTAGAAGAATAGAAGTGAAATTACTTTACTGTTTATGATAATACACACTGTTTATGATAACATCATTATTTATAAACAGAGTCAGATATTGCTTTGAGTTTCGTAATAACCAATGTCATGTTATTTAATTTTTCATAATGTTATTAAATTACAAACATTCTCAGAAATGATTACCATTTAAAAAATGGTTATCGAACCTTTTCCCCCCACTTTCGTACCAACATTGGAACTCTGCGCCGCGTCTGGCAGTTCCTTTGCTACGCGGCTCGGTTCGAAGCAGGACAACGGATTCCTGGACGTCACGCCGTATTGAGTTGGCAAGACTGTGATACTGTTTTTTTCAACCTCGCCTTCGTTGAGAAGAAATAAAAGAGGTCATCTTCGTCAACATATTATACATATAAAATATGTTGACGAATATGATCTCTTTTATTTCTTCTCATAAGAACGTCCACAACACCAAATCAGAATTCCCACAACTCGCCTTCGTTTTCGAAGCACCCGGTGCCGGCGCGGGCGGTGGCCCCGAGGTCCGGTGGTCGGCGGCGAGGCGGCCTGTCGCGCGCCGTCTGTCGTTTAATTCGGGTTCCGGCGCTTATCGCCGCGCGCCGCCACCTGCAGCGCCGTGTCGCCGCCGCCCGGGCCTGACGCGGCGGCCGCTCGCCGGGAGCGCACGAGATAAGCGGACAGCGGTCGCCACTCAGCGCCCGGCGCCCCGCCCCTCGCCGCCTCCGCGACGCTCTGACCAGCGGTACCAGATGCCTTTCCCCAGATGGCGGTGGGAAAACCACTAAAATTTTACAATTCACTCCTTACACTTACATAATGTACACGTAATATAGAAAATTGAAAATTGTAGAATCTTAATTAACATACGTAATAAAACTATATGTAGTGAAACATTAACTAAATGAAACTAATGTACGTACTCGAACAGAAATATCCCGACGTTGGCCGGATTTTCTATCCTAGTTACATAGCTAGATGAAATTCAGTTCCAATCTGGAGGAGAATTCTAGCCGTTGGCTGCTCTGATCACTAGTTTTCCGTGGTTTCTCCGATCAATACCCGCCAAAAGCCAGGCAGTGCTCTAACAAACGGATCACAGACCGCGCACGATCTTTCCTTCATCTTCCTTGTCCTATCGTCACCCCGTACTTGCGCACACATCAATACGCACTAGATTACCACACACGTCGGAGACCGGTCGGGAACTTAAGAGCTTATTCGGCTGGGGCGGTGGTGGGAGATACCAGGTTGGGGAAAACTCCTCTAGCCGACGGTACGTCGACAATGGATCTCACCATCTAGCTGGGAAAGATCACCGCCACCTCCTGAGGAAAAACACTCTGCACTTACGGGACTAATGACAGCATTTCACGTACCCGGAATCTAATCAATCAATAATAATTTTAAAAATGGAAAGATGAATAAGTATTCATCTTTGCATTTTTAAAATTATTATTGATTGATTAGATTGATTAGATTTTTGATTGAGTGAGGATCCAATTTCTACAGATTTTAAACTTTTCATTTTTTTTTCATTTCATCCAATTTCTATTCGTATAATACAGTTCGTTTTATCACAGATGTTGCTTAAATTTGATTAGTTAATTTTCATTTTTGCAGAGCCATTGAAGATGCAAAAAAAATTCCCGAAATATATCATCACTCGATAATTATTTAATATACTAAATAATTATAAAAACTTGGCGGTAGATATCTCCTGGATCCTTAATGAATAACGGTTCTTTCTACCGATATGAGGTAATGTGTGTATACACCATGTTTTACTCTTCTATAATATTCTTTAAGTCGTATTTCAATTATACTACTAGTACCAGAGAACCGAAAAATTGAGAAAATATGGAGAAAAAAATATCGAGGCGCCGATAGGAAGAAGCTGGGAAGAAGGTGGGGCAATACCGAAAAGCTAGTTTCCATTAAAGAGATTAGAAAACTAACAAGTAGGAGAAAGTCTGCGCCACTCTGTTGCTTCACCAGCCTTAATCAATCTGAAGTCGCATCAACTCAATGATCTTGGAGGGAAGAGTAAAATAACATACCCAAATAAATCATAAAATTCTTAATTCTAATTATTAAAAAAAGAGGTCGGTCAGTCTGTTATTCCATTGAGACTCGCCGTTGCCGTTTCTTTAGATCACATTTGATTATTTAAAGTGCCAAATTGAATTCTCTTAATTATTTTATTTATTTTATATCATCATATTTTTATCATATATTGTAATATTTGTCCTTTCTAATACACTTGTGATTTTGTAGAGGAAATTGTGCAATAAACAATTATATTTTATAATAATAATTATTATTATTAATTCTGTGTAAAATGTCAACACAACTTCTCTAACCGTAAAAAGGTGACATTAAAATTTCGATAGTTTAAAATGCTCGGGCGCTTTTCCATCCATTCAGTTCGGCATCCGTTTCTATACACATTTTTACCTACCATAAATGGCATTCACTATAGATTAGAAAATCTTCCTTACATTAAGGCACAAGTGAAGTCAGGTGGTTCTCGGCGATGCATTCCCGCGAGCATGATCAGCGGGTTATCCGTTTGCATAGTCCGTAATGCCTTAAAACGATGACATTTTGAAATGTCTGAAATTTGGCAATTCATTTTAAGAAGCTGAAAAAGTTTATTGGGAAAGATATAATGCATTGTTCGGGGTTACTATTATGCATTTGTTCTTTCACTTCCGTATCATATTTTTTTCACAATTTCCGGAAAAGTAACAAAGCTCATACTTGAAAATTGCTGTAATGAAATAGAATTTTTTGAATAGACATATCGCCGTTTTATACAATTACCGATGCTGGAAACTCTTGACTCATCCAAGTGTCAGTCAAAGCAGCAGTGTAGTAAAAGCGTGCTTTAAAATAAAACGGAGAGACCACCTCGGGCGGTGTTCGGTGGTTGCTTTTCTTTGTTGTTGTTGTTTTTTTAATTCATAACAACGTTCTTAAGTATCCATGTACTGGCCTCCAACGTTTTGAATTAATCGTCCTTTAACCTAGTCAGTCATTGCCTGTTATCCCTTCGGCCAGAGCCTCAGCATCATTACACCTCAAGAGTTCCCAGACGATCACCCAACCAGTAACCGGCGATATCTCGCATTGCTTAACTTCAATGACTTCACTTAGCGCATTCAAGCAATCGTTTCTGACTTCACTGACCTTTCAACGACACCTTTCTAAAATGTAAAACGAAAACCCAAATCACAGCGAAACGTCGAAAATGAGATGACCTTGGAAGTGGATGGGTCTGTAACACTTCTACACACGTTTCGTCTTGACATCTTTTAAACAGTTTTCCAACTACATCACCAATATGACAGAATAAAACACTAGTAAGAAAAAACCACTAATAAGAAAACAACTCTAGTAAGAAAATAATTTCTTTATGATACTACTTCATTGTTACGAATGAAGATGATTCACCCGAAGTGGAATTGGAAGAAAACCTGGGAGCTGAAAGTCGAACTAGTCTGATGAAGGTTTACACCGGCTGGTAAATTCAACGCTCCGCAACAATTTCATTTATATCGAACGTAAATAGGAAAACTCACCAACAAGGTAGATCAAAAGAAATCAAGAGGCCAGACCTGTATCAGTGGGAAAAACGAGAGATTACTACACGGTAATCATTGCCTAGAATTCTCACAACCTATTCGTCAAGATGTTATTAGAAGTACCGAGATGTACTAATAGTAATTACCTCCGCGCAATGACCCAATGTCCAACAACTGCCTATTAATACCAGTCGACATCGTGATTTGTGTGAACACGACTTATAGTTAAACTCAACAAAAGAAGAAACCCATAGTTTGAAAGGTAAAGACTAGAAGATTCGGACATAATTGGAATTGAAAGTCCCGTAATTCTATCACCGATTAACCTGCAATACTTTCGAAATATTTCAGACACCTTAGGAACTTTCGAAACGGTAAGTCTGGAGAAAGTCCACATTCAAAAATGACAGGACAAAATATGCTAATGCGTAAGACAGTGTTCTGTCCGGGCTAATCTCCAAAGCAGCAACAAACGATTTTCATGGTGTTTTCAATGAATAGTATGGTATTTTGCCGAGAGTAATTTAGACTACTTTTTACGTGTCGTTATTTTGTATTACAGAAAATACATGATTGCCTTTTATATAATTCTTTAATTTACAATCTTAATAAAATGTTTTGTTCGTGACAAAATTGTGTCATTCAAAATCAAAGAGATTCCCTAGATAAGCGTGCAGGAATACTAGGAAATAATGTATTGATATCCAAATTATTACATTATCTCAGTTAACATACAGCACTTTTATTCATAATGTCATCTGTTTTTACAACAGAAGTTTTTGTAGGCTTTGCATGACATTATTAAAGTTTCCTGCGTTATTAGAAAACTATTTCTCTTCCCTGCACACAATAATAATGTGCATATTGTATGTCTGTCTTGGACCTACCTTAAAGATATTACATGTGACCTTTGCTTGAGTGATAACTGTTCGCAGCTATTGTAAATGGTTTCTGGCATGCATTAAGGGTTGGTTTTTTGTGATTTTGTCGTGAATGGATTTTCATGTCATTTTATGTGGTTTTGTGGCACATGGATTGACAAATATCGGAATTAGAGGAAATATTGGAAACAATTCGACTATGGATGACTACTAGTACTTTGCATAAAAGAGATCCTTCAAAGGCAATTCTTCGTCATTCTTCGACGCAGTTACCCCGCATACTCTTGTCATATGTTCGAGAGTTCAAGGAACCTAATGACTTGGCAAAATATTTGAAACGTAATTTTTCAACATAATTTTCAATTGCAATCTACTAAATAATTTACTTTGACATTCGGTTTGTTTACCGATTAATTAATTCGCAATGATTTCAGATCAGCTATTGAACGGGTACCCGAAATTTGTGATTCAACATTCTATTTCTGTTCATTTCCTTACGCTGAATAATGATATGATTATTAAAATGTGTGTTGTTATAAAATTAACATTTTTGCCAGTATCATCCGATTACCAGATATCGAGTGAATGATAAAGTATTACTTGCATAATTACAGTTCACTCATATTTTCTTGAACCATGAAATTTCGTAAAAACTACCCGCAATTCTTTCCTGCCACTCAAATTTTGTATACACTACAGTTTTCCGCCAGTATCTCGAAAATATTCCATTTAGTGAGTCGATACAACAATGAAGGACTTAGCAAATGAACTGATTTTTATGTGTAGAAACTGTGAAGCCAGTGATTCATTTTCGACTTCAGAATGGTTTATGATGTTGAAATAGCATTCAAAGAAGGTTCCATGGGTAGAAAATGTACTTAAACATTTAGGTGCAAATCCAGGGCACATGCGTTGAAGATTTTAATGGAAGTAGATTTTTAAAGGGTTAAAAATGCAGATGAGGTGGAAGAAAGTTAAAAACAAAAATATGAATATGGGTACAAAGACGAAAAGTTCAGAGAATGATGAGGATGAGTATGAGACAGAAAGAAACTACAGAGTCAGAATATGCACCTGAATTACGTTAGAGGTGTGTTGTCGCCAAACTAGTATTTCGCGAAAATTATAAATTTTTGTATTAATGAACCTCTTTCACGACTTATGTAACATATCTACCACCATGTTGATTTTTATATAAGAATTAATTTATTGAAAATTCAGATATTTACTATATTTACGAAAAATGTTTGTTGTTCATATGATAGATGTATAGATTGTAAATAGTGTGTGTTTTTTTGTGAGTGTGTGCGCACGCGCGCGCGCGCGTGTGTGTGTTCTAGAGGGGGGGGGGGTCATCAAACTTTGTTTTATTGATCTAGCGCGAAATGCTAGCCAAACTCTGGGAGGGTAAAGCACGGTGACTGGGGCTGCTAAATCTCACCGCCTCCGACTTGCAGGATTTATATTAAGCTGACTCCCTTAGAAGATTAGGTTTTTTGTGCCTGTTCAGCGTATCCATAAGGAAAGGGTAAGGAAAAGGAGGAAAAGGAGGAGTACTGGTAGGCAGTGAGATGCCTAGCTCAGATATGGATTGCCCGGGATAAGTGGGAAAAGAAGAGATATCAGGTTAGGGGTGTAAGGAAATAGATAGAAAAACATTAAGGGGTCGATTAAGGATAAGATTAAAGATGAAATAGATACTGTCCTATAATAGAATAATGTGCTAGCTATGCCGTCTTTACTGGATGGTTGAGAGAATTGGACTCTTCTAAAAGGATATTAACGAAGAAAATAAGCATTAGAAACGCTTCTCTTAAGATAATTCGCAGGTTACAAAGTTGAAGTTCATCAAGAAATAAGGATATCCGTCGGTAATTGAACTGACTGACATAAACGTGTGAAATGATAACACAGCACCAGCAAAACTGTCTTAAACATATGCAACGAAAAAACCAAGAACGGATGTCGCACCTGATATTACGGGTACAATCTGCTGGAAGAAGAACTGACAGTATTCACTGGAAAACGCGGAAAGAACTTGTCTCAAATTAAAAGGAATGCTATTATGGCGTATCAATGGTTCAACTAAAACGAAGTGTGCCAGATTACAATCAAATTTGCGGGTTGAGGGTGAGGGTTGGCCGCATTTCTTTTCACAACACCCGCTTCGACTTCTTTCAGCTAGGACCCCTCCGAAATATTTACAACGTGCGTCGTGTTACCGCATGATTCGGCACGATCCAGAACGGTTTTTCGAAGAGTGGGATCAGACTCATTGATTGGAAACTTTTTACTTACCCTTTTGCTATAGAGTATTTTCCGTAAGTTCGCTGTTCAAATTTAAGGTTAAAAGTACCAGTTTCTATTCCCAACACTCAAAAAACCTGGATAGTTTGTCGTCTACACTGTTTGATGAAACACTTAAGATTGTGGCGCTTCAGTACACGCTATTTCTTTTCTGCAATGTTCTCTGTTTTTCACTGATGTTACTTTGTTTTCGCCGCTATTCATTGGCAGTTGTACAAACACGCTTGACAGAAATACAAACACTCTAACTTCGGTTTTTCAAAACACATTAAAAGGTAGCATACTACATACGTTTACAAAATACATTTGAGTTTTCACGTGCTTTGAAATGGATTTGTAATTCCAACTGGCTTTAAAACATAAGAAAATGTGCAAATAACATTCTATTAACACAATACTTATGGATGCAACATTGCACAGCAATGCGTTTGCGTTTCGCGCGCTAGCGTAGAACGGCTTTGGATGAGGGATGAGAGCTCATTGAAGTGGAGAGATATCTCACACTTTCTTCGTTCAATGTCACACTTTTCTTTAAAAACTTGTGCGAGCCGAGTGTTATACCTTCGAGATATGTCAAGGCACTTCCAGAGGTCGCCACTGCGTCTCCGTAGTAAAATTAGCATGGTCCGCAGAGTGCTCCAACCGTCCATAAGCCCTTTGTTCCCCCTTTTTCCCCTCCAGCCCCGCGGCAGCCACCGACGCTCTTGGCTCGTTCACATTTCCTGTTTGTGCTCCGTCTGGCTGTCACCGGGAGCGATAGCTCAGTGCATCAACTGATGTCTTTGCCTCTGACCGGGAGGTCCTAGGCGGCAGGATTTTCGACACTGGCTTTTCAGCTAGGTCGAATTCAGTCGCTGTCTCCAGGAGAATTCTAGCTCCAGCTGCTCCAGGAGAATGCCGGAGCAGTACTCTCACAAACGGGCCACGAACCGCGCGCGATTATTCCGTCCTCTTCCTTGTCCTATCCTCACCCTTTATACACACACTCACCCAAACATGCACTACACTACCACACATGCCGGGAAAGCGGTCGGGGACTTACAACTTGTACTGGCTGGGGCGATGCCCCGCTGGTGGGAGATACCTGGTTGGGGAAAACCCCGTTAGCCGACGGTATGTCGGCGCCGGATCGGACCACCGTTACCTCCCGAGCAAAAAATCACGCACTACATTTACGGGAGTAATGACCATAGTAGTTGACGCGCCCGGAATCAATAATAATCAATCAATGAAGCAACCCGGCTGGCTGTCACAAAGGGCGTTGGCGGTGGACTGTCAATCGCAGCTTCCGATCGGCGCGTGTTTGGAAATACCATAGTTTCGCAAACGCTCTGAGAGGTCTTGTATTCCCCTCTAGTAAAGAAATGATTAAGAAACCTTGCACCAAAATTATTTGGGTATGCACATGCGAAAGGGCGAATACCCACGAATCTCCACTAATTCGATATCTCTTCAATCGGTCAATGACTTCTGTAACTAAGACCCTAACATTCCTGGCCGATTTCTAATTTTTGACACAGACGGGGCACTATGATTCCTGTCACTCAGCTACCTTATTTTAGGAGATGGCCCCTCTAAAAGAGACCCTTACATGCTCTCTCAGTTCCATACCGTACATTGCAAGGTGATGGATCACGTACTATATTCTTTGGTGTTCTGTGTGTGCCAAGGTATAACGGAGAAGACTTATAGAAATGCACTTCAATGAATTAAAAGTAATTGTGAACGATTGGAGTTGGAGAGCTTGAAATTACAGAGACTGATTTCCAATTAGCAGCAAAAGGTATCCGTCCTGTCCCCTCGGTTCTGCTGACAATTTCCAAAGCCCTACATAATAAAACATTGTTTCTGTAAATAAGAACAATTCATGGTTTTTGCCTTTTCGACGCTGGCAAATTGGGACATTTGCACGCAATATTTGGGAGACGAGGCTCTCCAAACCTTCTGGCAATCCTGCAAATTGTCAAAGTTGTAAATGTGTTCTCTCTGTATTGTTTTATTTTTTTCGAAGTAAAGTATTCAACATTTTATTCCTCTCGTTATAGACTGCGCCCGCCCATGATTGAAAGCTATCAATGTTGTGAGAACATATTTTCCTGAAGCTTATGTGAATGCCTGTCTTTTCCAGTTCGCACAATCAAATTGAAAAAAGGAAATAAAATCCTAAAAGAATCAAACTACTACATACATCGTGTTATCGAAGTTTACGAATATTTGTACCAAACCAAAAGGGACGAAGTGAAAGTCGTAGCCACCTAAAGGAAAGAACAACAGAAAGGGTGTGCCCAGAGGAAGAAGAAGAAGGCAACAAGCAATACCTCGACGTTTCCCGCCTGGTATTTGGAATGTGCATATGGTGTTAAACAGGTTTCAGAGAACTATAAATAACATTGAAGGATGGCGTACAGCAAATTTCAAAAAATTTATCGTGACTCACCATGCCAGCATTTGAAAATTCCTACAGTGTATTAAACGCGATTAGAAGGACAACGAGGTCCTTATTATGCAGCTTCTCGCAGTACACTGAAGATTTAAGAAATCCTATTAAAAATCTTGTGTAAAATCGAGCAAGTGAACATCTTGGTATCACGCTTTGAAGAACCCAAATTGTCCAGAGAATGAGAAAATGAACATGAATTTGCCAAACATATTTTTAATGAAGTTATGAAAATTATTACTGGCACACTTTCACGTAATAACATTATAATCTGTATTTACACATAATATACGTAGGTGAGTGAAATGAAAACCGGAAAACCGTTGTAGAAAATCGAAAACCGCTCCCATTGCGATCAAACCCTGTACACATGCGCGTGGACTCTCCCGCCATCAATTGGCGTTGTTCCCGCGACCCCACGTGATCCAGAGACACCATACGGGCGTTTCCAATATGGCGGCCTCTCTGTTGGAAAGCGCCAAAGAAGAACAGCGTGGAGAGATCCGTTTCTTACACGGTGAAGGCATGAAACCCATAGAAACTCATCGACACATGTTGGGACAGTACAAGGCTGCATGTGTATCACAGACTCAGGTGTATGAATGGCTTATGAAATTCAGCAGCATGAAAAATGGCAAAGCCGAAAAAGTTCAGCAACCAGCCATTTGCCCAAAAGGTGAAGCTGACCTTGTTCTGGAATCGAAAGGGTCCCATAGTGGAACTTTACATGGAAACCTGCAAGACAGTAACCAGCGCTATCTATGGTGGATTCGTGCGTGACATTCGGAAACCGCACTGTACGCACCAAGCGCCGGGGACTTCTCTCAACTGCTCATCCAGCATTACAACGTGCGACCTCATACGGCTCGTCAAGCTAGGCGATTATCTAGGACTTGATAATCCCAATACCCATGCTCTCCCGACTCGATGGCGGAATGCATCGAAAAGCAGAGGGACTACATTGAAAATAAGTGTACTTGCTCCAACTGTCTGTAATACAGCAGCTCTAAAATTTATTTCCGGTTTTCATTTGACACGCCCTCGTACATCGGTACAAACTAGTGGATGGTCGTGATAATGTCCAGGGGTAGTCGTCAGGGCCAATTCCTCCCTTTCCCCTCTACGGATGGCCCGTCGGGGAAGCAGAGGGTTAGAAGGTCGTATCAGGGCAATGAAATCGAACACTTGGGAGCGTATTTGAGTTATGTATCTACTGCGAATAGTGATTTATCATGTGGAAAACAAATCATTTACTACGCTAAACATCTTTTTTCAACACTGCTTTGGGTTATCCGAACGTCCGAGTTACAGTGATCAAGAGTTAACGAGGTTGAAATGAAACGATTAAATTAAATGTAATTGTTTGCAATGTACACCTATTCGTTGAATATGGAAGAGTGAGGGGAATTCGAATTCTGTCTGAGCAGGATCTCCCCACTCACATGGAGAAAAGTTGGCAGTGGACTCCTGACAATCGTATGTTTTAAAGGCAATCCGTGGATCGGACTTTGTTCGAGACCCTCTTGTGGGCAATTGAACCTAAAAAAAACAGTGAGGTGTACAATGCATTACAAAATCTTTTACTGCGCTCTTAGATAATATTTTTCACATGGGTGGAGACGAGGTAAGTTGCTCAGCAGCTGAAATGAAATAAATTAGATTAGATTTTCTTTTAATTCTGCAATGAAATATGGGAACTTTGTGGCAGAATATCTTAACTTTACATTCATTAAGTCTACATCGACCGACAATAAAATACTTTACAAAATAGGCCACAATTTTATCACGCAAACTCCGCACAGCACTCCACTTCACTTCACTTCATCGCGCTGCATTACACTGATCTGTAATGTCTTTCTTTCATATTCGTTTCACATCACAGAACAAAACACTGCACATTATTATAAATAAAAATAAATAAATAACTTACTGTATAGAAGGAAGTAATAATTGATAATAGGAAATTATCAGTAATAAACGTTAATGTAATATATACATAAACAGCTAGAAAATTAATTGATTTTTAAATTTGCTCAAGCTTCGAGGAAAGGATACCCTGTATACGCTTTGTAAACAGCATAAGTTCGCGATTTAATCCGCCTTTTATCGAGTTACTCCCATATTCTATTCTTAATATTCCTGAAAATAAATTTTGATGCCCCGGCGTAGACCTTGTCTAGATTACCTTGCGAAATGATGTAGGGGTCTCAACATATCGCGCCATATGTATAATACTAGTAACTTATATGTTAATTCTTTAGCTTTCGCGGTTCCATTCTTCAGAATCAACCTAACAAAACGTAAAAATACGTAGGTTTTCTCCACAATAAAATTAACTTAATTTTCACATTCCAATTATTGTCTCGTCTTACGAAGTAGCAAGTCGTGACTCTAGGTCTAACATTGTTGTTCAATTTGTGCACTGTTTCACGAGAACTTCGACCATCACCAAAAATTATGACTTTTCTTTGAACTGTTTATTTCCGTGCTGTGTGATTCCGCTCAGAAGTATAGTCACTCTTTTCAGTCTCCGACAAAATGTCTTTGCATCTGATTTGACAACCCGATAAATTTACTATCAAAAGCGAGGAGACATAAAATTAAAATACGAAATGACTAATAGTGCCCTGCGTTCCATGTAAGCTCTGAATGTCACACAGCACTATAAGTGAAAGCGCTACATCACGATAACTTAAGTGGAGAATATAGATCTATCTGCGAATAATAAATAATTTCGTTACGGCATAAGTAAATATTACAATTTTTAAACAATTTCTTTCTCAAAACAGTACCAACTTTTTTTTAAATGTTTTCCTCGCATGTAGGAAAGAGCGATAAAGGAAGTGTTACTGGTTCCATTTTCGATGAACGGTATTTCCAAAAATTACAACATATTAATATTGCAAACGAACAATATTGTTGATAGAGATTTTTTTAAATGAAATGTATTCTAAAAATCAGTTTTTTGAAAAGGATATGTACACTTTTTACATGAGTAATGTAACGTAATTATTCTAAATTTTTGAAATTTGCAAAACTTGCATATACATTGACAAATTGCCGCACGCGCCGCGATCCTACAATTTGAAATGCTGAGAATTCCTTCTAATTATTGGCAGATATTTATAGCTGCATGAAACGTAGTTTTTCTATAGAATTTGTGTTGATATTGGCCTTAAAAGAATGGTTTTGCATCTAATGTTCTACGATATGAAATGATTTTTATAAGTGGTGACAGATGTGTTAACATGGATAGAAATTGCGATACAGTAATTTTACGTAACAGTTAATCAGTGCGAGAAAGTACGTGGTGTTGTACCGGGAGAGGCTGAGGGCATCAACATGTCACTGCAGTGCCTATGACCGAGAGGACCTAGGTTCGAGACCCGACGATAGCATGATTTTCGGCACTCGGCACACTAGGTCGAATTCAGTCACTGGCTGGAGGAGAATTGTAGCGACCGGCTGCTCCGATCGGTAGTTTTCCGTGGTTTGTCTAATCCAACACCACGCGAATGCCGGAGCAGTACCCTAACAAGCGAGTCACTGACCGTGCGCGATCTTTCCTCTTGTCTTATTCTCACCCCTTCACACACTTACACTAACACGCACTTACACTACCACACTTATCGGGAGCTTAGAGCTTGTCCCGGCTAGGGCGGTGCCCCACTGGTGGGAGATGGAAATCCTCCCTGGTTGGGGGGAACCGTAGCCGACGGTAGGTCAGTGTCCGATCTGCCATCCAGCCGTGAAAGATCACCGCCACCTCCCGATGAAAAAACATGCACTACACTTAAAGGGACTAATAACCTCGTTAGTTAGCGTGCCCGACATCACTAACAACAAATCAACCCCCGCTGGTGAGAGATACCTGATTGAGGAAAACCCCGCTAACCGACAATAGATCGGCTCCGGATCTCGCTATCCAGCGGGGGAAGACCTCTACCACCTCGAGAGGAAAAAGACATGCCCTACACTCACGGGACTAATGACCTTAGCCGTTGACGCGTCCGGAATCTCAATTAATCAACATGGTTTTGTAGCTATTAGCTTCTCGGAGGTCACACAGGGCTGTGTCGAGTGGGGCAATGGAGTCGCGGCCAACAGAAGAGGCAGCGGCGATGGAGTCGCGGGCGGGGTAAAGGCGAGCGGAGTGGAGCGGCGGGGTAAGGCGGGTGACGTTGGCGGTGGCTGCCTGGCCAGAGCTTGGCTGGGGTGTGCGGAGAATGAGCGTGTTTGTCACCGACGACAGCTCATGCATGAAAGATGAGCCTGATGAGCGGCTTCGCACGAGGACAATGAGCCAGGTGCAAACGGAATGAAAGGGTGTGGACGGACCAAGCGGGACGAGCCAGTAACATCGCGCAGGCGCCTCTGCCGTAGAGGCGGTGTTCACTTGTCTTGTTTGTTTTCGCTATGTCGGAAACAAACACGGTAATTTATCCCTGAGATCGGGCACTGCACACAAAACCCATGTAAGAGTGTCTGTGTGATTATGGTGAACAGAAACTTTTCATCTGGCTCAATTTTAATTCGTACCGAAAGCTATTAATTTTATTTGAACCATATACAGTGTAGTTTTTTCTGTTATTTAGATTCCGGCCTTCTCCTAACTACGCTTAAACTAGCGCTGCTACAACAGAACATATATTCACGCATTATTGGGTACGGTTAGGTAATTATTATAATAATGCACTTTCTGCCCAACTAAATACATCAGTAGTCCTTTGAATAAGTCCAAACCAGTTTACACAAAGGGTCTGCGGTGCACTTCTGCAATTATTTCGATCGCAAGGAACAGCATTTTCTAACAGTACATTCAACAGGTGAACATTTCTCACTTCTACAAAAGAATCATCGGCAATAAATCGCAACTGGTATAGAATTTGCAGCACATTATTTAGACAAGTAAGAATAAATTAACAGTCTTGCTTTGATTGCATGGAAGTAAGGTTCAAATTTTTGAATAATTCTCCAGGATGGGGCATAATTATTTAGACGATGAAAAATTGGCTTCCGAAATATACACTGGTACGCGTACAGCGAGGTGCTCTTGCCGCTGACTAGTACAGCAGTTTATTGTGGATAGATGACGCTGGGCTACTCCAGCGCACCGAATTTTGTTCGTTCTGGGCAGCACCAGCCTTTGTCACGAACCACGTGATCACAACACAGGCACTTCGTTTGAAATGCCAGACCAGTCGCTCGTCGCCATGTTGCTTGGAGAGCGAGAAGTATTGAGAAACATTTTTAATGTGACAATTTTCAACAGTGGCCAATCAGATATAACATGATGAAGGTGCATAAGAGGAAATATTTAAAGAATCATTGGCTGAAGTCGGATACGATGCACAATAACTCACCCATATCTTTTCACCATGCAGTAATTAAAAGCCTTCAGTCGCTTTGAAGCATTGGAATAGGGAACATTGTTTGTTGTAGATGTGTGTTTTTGAATGGTGATTTGGCTACGTTAACTTATCTTTCGTCGTTTTACATAGGATGAAATACACGAGTCCCAACAGGCCAAACACTTTTAAATCGGATAGGTAACTATAGAGTGAGTGCTCCTGCATTACCAAAGAAAATTCCTGGCCGATCACCGAATCGAAACTATCCGCCAATTGTTTCCTAGCAAAATGATCTCTCACTATGGCGTAAAATGCATGCGACTTTTTTTCTCATTTACTTCTTACGGCTACGATTCGACAGATTCCATTACAAATGTTGACAGATATTATGGATTTTTTCAAGCGATGTGCAGAGAGTTGTAAATAGGACAATGAAGCCTATTTTAGTGAAGTGTTTAAACAATCGTACTCATATAAAATGCTTTTGTATGGATTTTTTATGACTAAGGACCAATTATGTAAGTTACGCAATGTAAACAATAAAATGACTTATTTTACCCCATGTAATTATGCCCCACCTGTACTATATAATCAACGATCAATCAATATATCGATTTATGAATTGCATTAAAATAAGGTTACAAATCTAACGCCTGTTATCATTAAATATTATAACTGGAATACAATTGAAACGTTTGTACGAACTTAATTATTTTAAAGCCAATACATCATCATTATTCAAAATGCTATATCGCGACGTTGCATTGCTTGGCAAACTGTCCGCTGATTAAACAAAGCGCAGAAACTCGAATTTTCAAAAATAATGCTAATCTTTTCTTTTTTCAAAAAAATTGTACACTTTTTTTAAAAAACTGATTTTTAGAACAAATCATTTAACAACAAATATATCAATTAAAAACCAATCAATGATTGTATGATGGGTTTTTGTAGGACAGTGGTATCGTTAAACTATTTAAAGACAAACAAATCCCTCACATATCATAATTTAATAGAAAACGGTAAGTCCTGAACTAAAATATTTTTAGAAATTAAGAACATTACTATACCAACAGAACACGTGATGGCACCCTTAGATATAGAGACGAGGTTTAGATACCACACGCTCTGATTCACGAAATATAGTTATATTACGTACCAACAGAGGCGTTTTAATAATACGAGTTAATGAAATGAATGAATGAATGAATAAATCAAATTAATTAATAATTGTCTTGAGATATATATACTCAATAATACGATGTTGCAGGTTTCATAAGCAAATTAAAGACACCCCAATAGAAAGTACGAACAGTTAAACTCTGGTAAACATTATAATAAATTAAGAAAAAAAGGTATTTTAGAGTCAATGATAAATTTATGTTGATACATAGAAATAAAATTCAAGAAACTAAACAACTCGTATAATCTTGAAATTCAATTTATGGTTAAGTAAGAATCAAATCAAGGAATCGATTGTCTGGATGTAACAAAAAAAGAGAGAGCGTAGTCAATTGATCAAGTAATAGCATAGGAAAGACACATACATGGGGAAACAACTTAATTACTTATATAAGTCATCTCTTCCGAAAGCGAACAAAATAACAGTAATAATAAACATATTTGGATGGAAGTATATTTTCAGAAACGTTGATGAACAACCATGTAATTTTTTTCTCCTACTGACCAAGCCCCACAAATCTGACTTCAGTACAAAATCTGGAAAATGACTGCAGAAAACTTCGAAAATAATACTTACAGATAATATAACATCAATTTTTCGCAGCATTGCATCACTTCATCTAAACTAAACGTATCAGTCCACAGTACGCACGTATACGAGAAAATACAAATTGGTAATTGATAGACATTGTAATTTGTAGTCGTACTGTCCTACCGTTTTTTGTTTTTTTTGTTTTCTTTTTTTTCAATGTACGATTTTTATACGTTGATCCTCATTATAATTTTAAAATTAAAAAACTAGTTGCACTGATAAGAAAATGCGTATTATTATTATTATTATTATTATTATTATTATTATTATTTTGCAAACAACCATAATTACCCGTGAAGAAATTATCGTCTGAGCCATGATCACTTGGACACATTTGAAATAATGAAAACTATATAAGAGAGAGAAATTGCTATAGAGTGTAGCATTCATGTAAGTCTCGATCATCGAGGCAGTGAATGGAAAACACGTAAATCATTTAAAATGCAGATGATAATGTTTTTGGGCTTTTATTCATGAGTAATGTGAGTGTATAGAGAATGTTCTGTAAATTCACGACTCGTGAAGAGACGAGTACATTTATTACGAATTTTCAATGAACGAATAGTATTTAGTACGGCAACTTGTTGATGGCTAATAAACTCAAAGATAACGATTAAATAAACAAAAAGTCGAAAAAGAATACTATTAAAATTTTATTATAGCAAATCATCATAAAACGTTTCATGTAAGTTATGGAAGTTTCACTAACGAAATGAACTCTGAATGTTTCATTTATAATCTTTTTAGCAACAAGAAACATATTTTAAAACAATGTTAAAAATTTAAACTAGTGTGCCAGCGCACAACTTTTCGCCTAATAATAGTAAGCGTGCGTACTTCCGCTCACTGTTCCTTCATTTCTGTGTACTATTTTAATAATGTATATAATGTAAATATTTTAGTATAGTAATTCCAACTCTCACGCCACCGTCGGGACTTGAACTTAGGACCTCCCGGTCAGATACACTGCAGTGACATTAGTTGATCCCCTAAGCCACTTCTCCTGATTCCCTCCGATTAGCACCAGGTGAATGTCGGAGTGGTACGTTAACAAACGTGCGCACCGAATGTGGCCCGTTTGTTAGGGTACTGCTCTGGCATTCACCTGGTGTTGATCGGAGAAACCACGGAAAACCACCGATCAGAGCAGCTGGCCGCTAGAATTCTGCTCCAGACAGCGGCTGAATTCGGCGAGGGCGGAGTCCGAGAGGGGGGCGGGGTGGAGGCGGAGGTCGGAGCGCGGCGGCTGGCCGGGGGCCGCTAAGGCGCATGCCGCCCCGCCGCCCCAGGCGCCTCATTACGAAGAGGCCGTGTAGCCCGCAGGCGACGAGGGGAAGAAGAAGGGCTCTCGCGTCTTGGGCGCTGCGCCCTGCCCCGCCCCCTTCTGCGCGTCCCGCTTCGACGGGGCGCAGCTGTTGGCTCTCTCCCCCGCCGCAACGCGGCACTCACGGCCTCCGTCGAGAGCAACATCGAAAACGGAGCCCGATCGATAATCTGAAATCTCTGAAAAGGAATATAAATACTAACAACTTCGAGACTTATTTTGCAATTAAAAGGGGAAGAATGAACCTTAAAAGCATCAGGAATCGTTTTAAGGGCGTTCCTCACGATTGTAAAAGAAACGCGATACCATCGTTCAAATTGCTCAGTAACTAGGACGATGTCCGACCGATCATTTTTCATATTTTTGCAGAATTGATAGATGTGGTCTAAATATTGGCTAGCGACAATGATACGGAGTGTATAAATTTTGTGTGTCACCAACCTTTGCAGAAATTTGGCCGGGAAAGATAAGCGTTTTTGTGCTGAGAGAGATTTCTTCTTGAGAGAGCTTTTCCATGTCCACCAATACAAATTAAATCTGTTTAACCTTTAGTTACCCTCGTTTCTTTCTGTTACGTACTTACTCGCGCGGCGCACGAAGTGCGCCAACAAAGGAAATATTGTTTGACCAATAACAAAAACAATAATTGCCATAAATTAATATTATTTATTAAGGAAAATTATAAAATAATAATTATGCACAAAATAATATTTTGTGTTATTTATATGGTATACATGAAATTTACAATATCAAATGTATTGTATGTCTCTAATAAGCCAGTGAAGTACATATTGAAGATATGTACTGTAGGATGTGCAATCCGTAATCCAGGTCCTTTTTACACTTGTTTTTAGATGATATTTTACGTGTTACGTTACTGTAAATATGAACGAGTGATTATAAAATATATAATAATATTTTACACAATATATTTTATCCGTATTTCATACCATCATACGTAATAATTGATTCTACGTCTACATTGAGGATAATTCATATTTGTATGTCTTTACATTTTTACTCGCGCGACACACACAGTGCGCCAAAACGGTATTAGAAAAAAAATTAGCTAGCTTACTCCTGCGACTTGCAACAGAGCAGTTGAAACACGAATTCAAACTCTCAAAGAAACTCAGAAGAAAGGTTAGCGGAAGAGATAATGCAATATAATGCAAGTATTGTCGTCAGGAACTAAAAGATTTTTTACAGTGGAAAGATGGACCTATTTATGTAGATGCATAACGATGTTCTCTGATGCATTTAAACTGTACCCAGGTTGTTTTATCAAATGTACACAATTCATGGAATAACGTAGGATTTCGTTTTTGCATTAATTTGTTTGTGTAGCAGAAAACATGAAATAAGAAACGTACCTAGGGCATTGAATAACGGCATTTCTCTCCAATTTGTAATGTTGGACTTGGGAATAAGTGAGTGAGTGGACGCAATACGTGCCACATTCAATATTGACTAGACAGTAAATGAATGGCTATATAATTTTTGCATGCAATTTGGCGGCTTTTTGTGACCTTGGCCTGAAGATACGTTTCATTGACGATATCGCTATACAATATGGCATACGGTGGCTAATGGGCCTTCCATTTGTACTTCTCGACAACACTGAAGAGGTGTTTATTAGAAATAGTGCCACAATGATGTTGAACACTTTTAAATGACGTATCTGCGGGGACGACATGCAAAAGAAGAGTGCAGTGGATCCTAGATTTCTGCAGCTATTTTTGGAAAGTTTAAGATTGGATGTTATATAGAACACAAAGAACAAATAATTTTTTTGAGGGCTGACACTCAAAGTTTCAGTTGTGTATTGTGATACACTATGCAACGATATGGAAATTTTTAGATCGTATAAAATATATCAAAGGAACAATGGGACTTTATTTCAACTTGCTGGCGGTCATAAATCAGATTCGCCATTAGAAAATTGTAAGTGGCAAATCAACGACAAATCGAAAATATAATGGATACCAAGAATATGGCCAAACCAATAAAAAGTTTTATATTTACACACCAATTGCTGCCGAATAAAATTATATAATATCCAAGAGAGCGATGAAGAACTACCCAATGCTTAATACGTTATTTACACTTTACTATACGAATGTGTAGCGTATATTAAAATGTGATTGCACTGTAAGTCAATAAAATACCTTAACACGATATAATTCTGTAAAATATGTATTTCTTCTACATTAGAATATCAACATCGTGGATTAAGAAAAATAAGATGAAAATCTACAAAATGTTCAGAATGCGTGTTGTCATTTTGGTGACTTTTTGTAGGCAATTCTTAATGGTGGACATCAAAAAGTGGATGAAAGTGTTGGGGACATAAAATATTCCTGGGCTAAAATATTTCTGAATAATGAGTCTGGGAACCATTCGAATATCAGTGTAGGGGCATTGTGCGACCTTTGTTCTCTGTGGAAAATACGCGTTCACTGTGGACAGAACTAAATCATTTAATAGTACTTGTGATTGCAAAAACATTTTTTGAAAATAATTGCCAGGAATCGATGAAAACTAACCATTTTGATCGCTGATTTTGCAATTTTTACAACGAAGTTGTATAATCCAACCAACCAGTGGAAGCTGCAAATTAAAAAGTTATTCCATGTTCTGTATTATTAGAAGTTCATAAAGAAAACAATTTAACCAATAACAAACGTAATTCTGCCTAGCAATTTCCTGATGTTTCACACGAATTATCCCTCTCACCGCTTTTGAAATAACAGACGGGCAATGCATAGTTGCGATGCAGTCACCATCGCCTTTAATATTCACACTTGTCGCCCTGAAAAATATATAATTTAAGAATCTAAGTAAATATTTAATTATGTGTTTGAGCAAGCTGACAAAAATGTGCAAATGTTGCAAGCAAATAACCGTTTTATATGCATTATGCGAATGTTCTACATTGATATGTGACACTTCTAATAATTATGCAATAATTTCACGAATTCTTCAACGCAGATTAGCAGATGTTTAGACTTAGCCCTATTGGGGTAGCGTGTACAGGAACTTCAATACGTACTTTTTGAAGAAATAGACGAGGCCATAGTGTATGCACGAGTATGCCAAACCTGTCAAAAGCGGTTTCTCTTTTCATTCTTCATATTAACACCATATTCTATGTAAAAGGGCTGGATGCCTTCCAACGATCTTGTCGGGCTTTTCTTGAGACACCTTCAAAGACGGAGAATGATAATGTTCACACCATCTCGTATCTCCAGGTTCGATCTTTTTGCTTTTTGTTTTACAGGGTAATAATGTTAAATTCTTTAAGAAATGTTCTTACGTACTTTTGATATCTTATGGCGTTTTTACGTGTAAATACTACATTTGTTGAACACATTAAGTAAACAGTTATTCTGAAGATAAAACGGATTCAATTACAAGACAAATTTTTGAAAAGTGTCCCGCGCAACCTTCATGAATTTAGACGAAATTTTGCATGCCAAATTTTACATTGTCAAACGAACTTTTGTGAAATTGAAGCTTTGTCAAATAGTTTTATAAATACGGCGGTTTGTTTGACCCAGTGATGCGTTGGTTTACAGTATAAATATTAGAGTTTTGTAATTTTCGAAAACATTATTCCTTCTGTGTTCTTGCTAAACAAATGCAAAGAAATACTTCAACTTTTTTTGCTTATTAATACAAGTGGGTAAATTGAAGCAAAGTTACCGGAAAAATGAGTGTTTAAAAAAATTCGAAAAACGTTGAATAGCTTGCACAATATACAACATAACATAATAGTTAATGCAAAATGTCAACCCCTAGTTCTTACCATTAGTTAACAAATTAAGTTTAAATTTAATACAAAAGGTGTGTCATAGTAAATGGTAAGCAATCTTCGTTCTTTAGCGAATTCCTTTTGATAAACATTTTCCAAAATTGTTCTTTTCGTTCTAAAATATCGTAGGGGCGTTGTATCGTAGGGGCGTCGTAGGTGCGTTGTACTAATACAACCCGTACGAATAATATTATATTAAAATAAATTAACACCTAATGATAACGCAGAAGAGATGATATTGCTTGGTTTAATAATATAAATTCAAAACATTAGGTTAATTGTAATATTATTCAGGCAATAAAATTGAATTAAACGAAGCCATTTCTCATTTAATACAATTTAACAATTTGATTCGTATTTAAATAAATATCTAGTTAACAGAGTAGATCTCAATGTAAGTAATGATGTATGGAGTTTGATTTTATTTATTAGGCCTACATTTAATTTTCTATTGGGACTATTCTGAATCTTATTATTTTTTTTTTTTTTCGAAAATAATTGAAGCCTACATGCATTTCTTCTGTAAAGAAAATCCAAGTAAAAATTTGAAAGTGACAATGAAGAATCTGCGTTCCTTGAAAGCTTTCAGACGCATATCGTTCAAAAGTCTTCTGTTTCACACATAATAGTTACATTCTGCAAAAAAGCGTTAGTATGTCCTATCGAATTAGGCAAATTCAGATAATTGTTTGTCATCTAGTTGTAAAACGAAATACGAATAACATTCTAAAATATGTTTGGTTTAAAAATAGAAATAGTCCTTTATAAAACCAATCAAAATGACATATCGTTCTTTTTTTTAAAAAAAAATAGCGTTATTGATTGAAAAATGAATAAAATCATCCTTTATTATCGAGTATACTCGAATAAGCTATATTAATTAACCTGAAGATCTATGGGTGCCCAATATTCAAATTTCAAAGTGTTCTTCTGATTGAGAAGGATGGCCCGTTCGTCCAGGCTGAAGGCAATTCCAGTGCTCCCAAGTTTCATTAAGGAGTCGCGTTTGTTTAAACCGCTGAAATACCCCAGTCGGGCGGGAAGGGAACGAGAACAAAGGGACGAAGGAGCCGCGGCCAGACGAAAACAGAAGCTCCTCTCTACAGGGAGCGGGCGTCGTCGAGCGCGCCGCAATGTCGCGACGGGACGGCGACGCACACAGTCGGGCGGAGGGGCCCAAATCAAGGCCCTGCAATCGTAGGCGTGCGCAGCCTCAAAGAAGAAAGGGTCTACTGAATTTCCGGGCCCCTCTGGGCCCCCTTTTCCATTACATGTATGTTTTTCTAGAAAATAAAACATACTTCAAGTAGAAATGATTGCTTGATTTTTGGTGATTCCAGACGCATCAACTACTACGGCCGTTAGTCCCGTAAGTGTGGTGCGTGTTTTTGCTCGGGAGGGGGCGGTGGTCTTCCTCCACTGAATGGCCAGATCCGGCACCGACCTACCGTCGGCTAACGGGGTTTTCCCCAACCAGGTATCTTCCACCAGCGGGGTACCGCCCCAGCTGGGACAAGCTCCCGGCCGGTCTCCCGGTATGTGTGGTAGTGTAGTGTATGTTAATACGTGTGTATGTGTGTAAGGGGTGAGGATAGGACAAGGAAGAGGAAGGAAAGATCGCGTGCGGTCCAAGGCCCGTTTTTATAGCGTACTGCTCCGGCATTCGCCTGGTGTTGATCGGAGAAACCACGGAAAACTACCGATCAGAGCAGCTCGAATTCTCCTCCAGACTGCCACTGAATTCGACCTAGCTGAAAAACCGATGTCGAAAATCCTGCCGCCGTCGGGACTTGAACATAGGACCTTCCGGTCAGAGGCGCTGCAGTTCAAGTAGAATGAAATCATTATTTTAATAATACTTCATTATTCCCTCGACTTCCGCGAATTTGCTATTCGCGAGTTCCAAACATTGGCTATTAGAGAAATACTACTGGTTTTAACATTCGCGACTTTATCTTTTGGTCAGTTGCGTCAAAGTGGAGGTAAGGGTTTTGGCCTCATGCAATTTATGAAAAGTCATTTATGATCTGTGCAACTCTTATTAAAATTACCTCACTGAATAGGAGATTCGGGAAATAATCAGCAAAGAAAACCTCCTCGAGCGTAATAAAGAAGTAAAGGAAGCGAAACTGCGTCCTGAAGCAACTTCAATGTATAAACTGTCAATGGCGTTCTAAAGCTTCAACAAGCTCTAGTGGAAAGGGCGTTCAAATATAATCCGAATTGTAAATACCTTCAAACTTTAATAGAGAAATAAAAACAACACATCCATATTTGGATATTAGAACAATGAGGAGGGGAATGAAACAAAAAAAATAACCAAATCCGCTGTTAAATAACTTTCAACTTTGAAATAAGTTTCAAATGTTGCTTTATTTCTTCTCTTTGGGATGTTTATTGTGAATTCTGTTTGTAGTAGCTCTTACAAAACATTATGAATTTGACATTCATGATGTTTTTTGGGAACCCAACTTTCGCCAATGTTGATGGATTAATGTGTTAATAAATACAATTGATTGTATGTTGAACGATCTGTAAAGTTGCTGGATCGTTTGCAGGGTTTCTTCCCAAAATGACAGCTTAAAAAAGGGAGAAATCAGGAAAGGATCGACTATCGACGGAAATGAAATATTTGATTACGTAAGGATACGGGGTCTCTTTCAAAATATTGAGGAGTCTACGTCCCCCTTCCTCCCCCTCTATGCGCACCCCTATGCCTACGCCTACAATTCTATTTTAATAGCAGTCCTTCGACATTGCAAATTGAAGTTTGCACTGGCAGCCATCTTGGGGGCGTATTTAGGAGTCTCATTCAAATTCTTCGGCAATTTTCAGGCTTGTCCACGTTTGCAAATATGAGAATATACATGAATGAAAGTCAAATTGAAATACTATCCCATTGTTTAAATATAATATACGCAAAACTAACATTCAAATGTCAATATTCTTAAATGCACCTAGCATTAAATAACAGATTTTTACAAAGCTCAAAGTTCGCTGTTGTGCTCACAAATAAAAAAATCCTGTGAGCTTTTATTAGAAAATGTAGTACTACTTTAAAAGTGAACGAATGTATTTTTAATTCATGAATTGGTCCCTTCCTTGATAAGGTACTATTATTTCAAACTCACCGAAGACACATTTTCGGGAAAATATATGATTTCGATATGTTGGGAATATTTATCTCAAATAACATCTATTGCTGTCGATGTTGGGTCGTTTGTTTAAAAAATGTTGCGATAGTCTTAAAGACTTGGCCTCTATTCCTCGTGCAGTACATGAGCAGTGCATGATTTCACTATTTATTTCTTATCTTATTGAACTTTCCTCTACCAAAAAACACGCACATTAGAAATTCTACTCCAGTCTGGCTCGGGTTTCAAGTAATTGCCCGCAGTACGGCTGTCCAGAAATGATTATATTTACAATGCTACACTAGCGCTATGCGTGGGTTCAGTATACTATTATCAGTACAGTGTCTTTAGCCCCATATGTGGCACTCTACACGAGGGGGCGCACGGTCATGGAACGCAGGAGAACAGTCGAAGAAAGAAGCGCATGCAGTCAAAAAGAATAATGTTCAAAGTGACGTAAAATTTAATAATTAGTTTTAAACAAACAGACTGAAAGCAGGGATAATTTAATTTTTTTTTTTAATGGAAAGTAGCCGACCTGAATGGACGAGGTGGCTAAGAGCGTGTACCGACTCAGCGCTTCGGTCCGAAGCGTCGCGGGTTCGAGTGCCGCGTTGGGCGTAGTTGTTTATCCCGTTTCATGTTTGTGTTGTCGCAGAGGGCTTGCGTTCTATTGACACCAGACCGGAGGAGCCCATTGGTGTTTAGTATATGGTCGAATATTCCTCCCATTGAGACATAACGGGTAACCGCCTGTCGGCTGGAAAAGCCCTAGGGGGAAAAATGGAAAGCAACAACGGGCTGAAAACAGTAAAGTAATATGGGAATATGGATGAATACAATACAAATGTGTATTGAATACAAATATTTTACTTTACATCTTAGATACAAAATTAGTTGTACAAGAAATCTCTTTGTGGTTAAATACGTGCAGGAGATTGTGACGTTGAATGATGCGGTATCACAATGCAACAGCCCTCGGGAATGGAATCACGTGGTACGTTTTGGTAAACATTGAGGATGGGAGATAGGGATTTCATTAGTTGGGCAGCAGAGGAGTCGCATGGATTCCAGTGGCAGGAGTTAAGTTGTAGACCACATGTGTTCATGAAATGTATAATTGGCAAGGGACTTAGGACTTGCAGCGAACTGCAATGGCTGATTACACATGATATATACTACCTAAAAAGTAGCGATTTGGGGATCCAGAACGGGCAACGACCAAAGATGTGTGTCGAATATGTATCTAAAAGAAAGAGTACCGTAGGCCACGAATATTAACTTTCGGAATTTAAAATAATGTTTTTGTGAACGAGTCCCCTGTTAAATACATGGCGATCTTGAAGATCAGTACTGAATGAACACACACAATACAGTATTTATTTTGTGTTCATAAAAATATTAGAAGTAAGTTTTTATTTTTAGATAGTGTTGTTTTCAAATGGATATTATATTTATTTGTTGTAGTCGATGTGTGAGCTATGTTACGTTAGTTCTGTCGAACCGCCGGATTTTTTCTTGTCAAATATAATAAATTGGCCAGCAAAATCGTCGTTTGATGATACACTTAAGTACAGATGAGTTCTGATTTTTAATGAAATGTAAATCCGTGTTCTACCTCGAATTAAATCGAAATGGATCGGCTTGTTTAATTAATTGTAATTATCGAACAGGCCAAAAACATATTTTTTGATTAAATCTAATAATAATTAACGCAAGCTGTATTCCTTAAGAACATCCACATACTATTGACCCAGATACCAGATTCCGCGGAGTGATGCAATTGCTACATGTGGGAAACAACAATTGAAATATAAAATACTTATAGTTGTAAATCAGTAATGGAATAAGAGAGTGATCCTCGATTTTTTTTTTTTTTTTGGTTTGTCCAACTTGGATAAACATTGATAGAAATAATATAATTTATAAAATGTTATATGTTCCCAGATATAACCACGGTATGCAGCCACGTCAATTTTTTTTACATCTCTCCTAATACGTAAAACGAAATTCTCGTTTGCGTCTTTCTTCTCTCTTTTTTACTAAATACATTCAACCTTCTAACTGGATTGCAATGCGACTTTCATTATTATCTAGAACGTTTAACCCGAAAGTTGCAGTATTATAATAAATTGAAGGATCACGTGACTTAATACTCAGCATTTCTGAAAGTCATGAAGGTTTACAATGATTGTAAAAAGGAATCAAAGCCTCTGGAATCATTCCTTCCCTTAGCTCAGCCCTGTCCAAGCCAAATAGCTTCACTAAATACTTTGATGACACGTAAAGTAGGTTTACTCAGGTAAATATGCTTTTCAAAATTAAACAAAAATACAACATGAGTTGCATTAACATTAATATAATTAACTCATTCATTGTTGCATTAACATTCATATAATTAACTCTTTAGCCTCAATTAATGAAATGAGATATGGAACATTCTTTGTCAAAACCGCCAAAAATACATATCGAAGGTTCGGAAATCATGCAAATAATATTTTCGGATTCAGCATGGTATTAAAACAAGAAAAAAAATTTTTTTTGGAACGTTTTTTTAATCTAAAAATAATTCAATCTTTTAACGATTTTAATAAATTTTCCGGGTTTGTTGCATTAAAAAATTCCTAGCTAAGACTAATACAAAGTTTCGGAATTAATATTTTGTTAACACTACTGATACCAAGCAACAGAAAAATTGCACAACAAACATTTTTCAAGGTCATTGAAAGGTCATAGCATAAATGGGTAAAATTTTTTACAAATTGATTGTGAAAATACGTTATAATTTTTTCCGATTTTCTAAAACCAAAATACTCCTAGATACTGGGACTTCACGCGTACAAAAATATTATCTTTGGTTATTGAAAGGATTCAGAACTACGAGCATTTTTTGCTATTGTTTCAACATTCAGCTTCTACCTGAAAACATTTGAGTAGCTCTTTTTCAAAACATCTCATAGAGAAGGTCCTAGCAAACGGAACTGTTAAAAAGACTAGCAGCAAGATGCAGCCTGTAATTTCTCTGCGTCCTCTACAAAAATACGTATTTATCAACTAGCAAAACCCTCTTTAATCGCTTCACAACTCGATGATAAAGTCTCGTTCATTAGTAAATCTCTCAAAATTTCCATGGTCACACTTACAAAACCTGTTATAAACGGTCCAATTACAAAAGCAGATAATTCAAAGACGCAACATGAGCGCACGGAACAATCCACATTCAAAACCTGGACATACCTATTTCAGAACTTTAACATTGAGAGGGTTAAGTCAGTATTTTGCTTTTGCTTTCTGTATTGTGTGTTTCGTCAGAGCTGATTTTCACGGAATTATATTGCTGACGCCTCTTTCAACTGCCTTGGTGGTTAGAATCAACAATTGGGTCGTTTATTTACATCATGCAGTTGAAGCGCCTGCTAGTCAGCGGTCTTGCTTTTACGTAAAATTTTAGTTATTTACGGTGAGTGTGGGGGAAAACAGTGCAAATAATATTGAAATAGTAGCCATCGAGGCTGAGTTAATAAATGTTAATTCTGACGAGACAAACACTACCCCAATAAGTCATAACTCGAAAAGATGTTGCAAGGATGCCGGTGTTCCGCTTACGAAGAAATTACGTACAGAAATCTGGAAAAGAAATATTGTGAAAGAAGGATGGTACGAAAATATCATGTATAAAATGAGATATTTAATGAAGTGTAGACGTTTCTGCGATATGAATCAGCAATAGCGGGCAACATAACTATGCAAACGTCGGTTTTCTGTTCTTCAGGTACTCTTCCAAAGGATTCCCGAAAATTCCGACACGTTCTCACAAGAGAAAGAGCTTCCTCTGTAAAGAACGTAATTGTAAGATGTCCGTAGAATTCATCAAGCTTTCTTCAAGGAAAAATCACTATTTGCACAAAATAATTTCATCTTGCAACATGCTCACGTTTCAACGTCAAAACGAAGCACCGAAAAAAGTAAAAGAAAATTAAGCACAGAGTAAATTTTTCCAAAAAGAAGGGAAGGCGTCACCGAAAACATACCAGTCTGCCGAGTAACTTTTACGGTTATTCTTAAAGGGGATGAGACAGACTGCAACATTAGTCGTCAAAGATTCTGGGAGTCCAGTAACCCCGAAAAGAGAAACGACCGCACAACCCAAAAATTTGCCGAGAAAATACAACAAAATAAAATAATCAGGATTCACTGGATAAATCAAACGTTACAAGAAAAAAACGATGATTCCAGTCAATTAAAATATATTCGTAGCAGACGTTTTGGCCAGACGGCCTTACAATTTAGGCCGAAACGTCTGCGACGAATATATTTAAATTGACTGGAATCATCGTTTTTTTCTTGTAAAAAAATAAAAGATCACATATGCAAATTCATCCCACTCAAAGCCCACTACTCAAGGGCTAAAGAATGTGAACGACAGAACCTTAGCTCAGATCTTACTAATGCAAAAATGCATGATATCTTTAACAAAGAAAACCCCGCAAACTACCGTTCAATATGAGTACTACAAGAACATTTTCTTTAACTCTTTAAATATTGGTTTCAGAGCGCCAAGTATCGACACATGCTCAACATGCGTTAGTCTTGCGTCAAGAATCGAGGCTGCAACAATTAAGACAGCATGTAACATCTAAGACAGCACCTTATGCCACACACAAACAGAGCAGAGGTGTTCTACGGAAGGTTGAAAGACGATTCAGCAGATACACTTACATTCAGCTACGATTGCCCCGAAAACCTTGTGCTTCCTACGCTTTTGAATGAAGCTGTCTATTATCTACATGAAATGCACCTGTACAACTTCAGTGTGTCAACGCCATTCACACTCTTCCCAAACTCCGGAAAACGTGTTCACGTACTCACGAATATAAACTGATTTTGCCAAAGCATTGAACCAAATAGCTTCCGCTATCCATCAAAACCTATCCCAGCAAGCATATTTTGAAGGCATAACGAAGATCCGCGTGTTTTCAGATGAATGTGGTGGTCAAAATAAGAACAAGATTATAATAGTTAATGCACTAATTTGTAAACGAGGTACCTGCTACAATGCAAGAAAACGAAATGTGGTTTCCTATTGTGGGTCACTCCTTCATTCCCCCATGTAGAGGGTTCGGAAATTTAGAGCGAGCGTTCTGAAAAATTGACGTAATTCAGAAACCAGAAATATACATAGTCATCATGAAAAAGCACACGACCGTCATCCAGATGGGAGGAGAAAAATTCGAGATTGGAAGATGCATGTAAACGGACACATTAAAGAAACAGAGAACTGTCATTTTCACTTAATAATAACAATAACAACAACAATAATAATAATAATAATAATAATAATAATAATAATAATAATAATAATAATAATAAAATTAATAATGAAGATAGATGGTAATTTTTAAGTAGGTTTTGACCATACGAGATCAATCTTAGGTCGATATCAGGTGTTTATACATTTATTAGGAGCTCATCGTTTCACACATTTAGCATGTGCCTTTTCATGAGCAATACAGATAATGAAAAAACGTTGAAAAAAACACATCCAAGAGACAAATTGCTGAAATGATACATATTATGTTAAATGATGCGATGAACACCAAATGTTACATACAAAACTTAATAAAATGTATAAGACGTTACTAATGAACCAACATACTAATTACGTTTGCCAATCGCACTGTTCACTCCGTGATGCCCTGAATTTACAATCTTTGCACGTTCATTCCTTAACGTATCTAGTATATAATGCATGCCACAACAGGCACATGAGTTGTTTCAACCACGAAGCTGGACGCCACCGTCTCCGTATTAAAAGATTTTACATCATGTAATATGTTACGCACAGGTGTAAACACCAAATTGTATGTAGTGATTTTAATATGATGTATTCTTTTGTTTTTATCATGTTAAACTGTAGTGTTTATGCTATTGTGAACCGTTTTTTTCATTATACGTATTGTTCTTGAAAAGGTATAAGCTAATGAGTGAAACGTTCAGCTGCTAATAAATTATAAACTACACGAGTCTTAATTCCTGATATCTACCTAAGATTGATCCTGTATGGTCCAAACCTACTTAAAACATACCCTCTATCTGCATCATTAAACTAGAATCAGGAGGAATAAATAACAATTTCAATAATAATAATAATAATAATAATAATAATAATAATAATAATAATAATAATAATAATAATAATAATAATAATATAAAACACCACCGAAGCCGATGACAAGAATGCATGCCTCATACATTGCGAACCACCGGGAGCGGTAGCTCGGTGCATCAACTGATGTCACTGCAGCGCCTCTGACCGGGAGGTCCTAGGTTCAAGTCCTGACGCCGGCAAGATTTTCGACCCTGGCTTTTCAGCTAGGTCGAATTCAGTCAATGTCTGGAGGAGAATTCCAGCGGCCGGCTGCTCTGATCGGTAGTTTTCCATGGTTTCTCCGATCAACACCAGGCGAATGCCGGAGCAGTACCCTACCAAACGGGCCACGGACCGCGCGCGATCTGTCCTTTCTCTTCCTTGTCCTATCCTCTCCCCTTACACACACACTTACATGCACTACACTACTACATATTCCGGGAGACCGGTCGGGAGCTTAGAGCTAGTCCCGTCCGCCCGAGCTTGTCCCGCTCGAGGAAAACATGCACTACACTTACGGGACTAATGACCTAAGCTGTTGACGCGCCCGGAATCACTATCAACCAACCAAACAAGGCGAAACATTCAACTTCGAAGGCGGAGAGCCAAAATCTGTCAACAAAAGGGGAAAGATTTTCAAGGACTAGAAACAACCAACTCTCATCCCCAAAGATGTGCTGAAATCAAAGAAGGTTGAAACTTCAAAATACTTGAGAAACACTAGGAAGATGAATGGGAAGACTGTGAAAGCCAGGCATTTTTTTCTCGAACATTTTTAAAAACCAAAGTCGCCTGGGTGTCTCAGACAAAGAACATTGTCTTGCACTCTTAGACGAACAGAATTTCGAAATGTTGTAAATCCACTAATAATTATTGCTAACATTAATGCTCAAAATTTTTAAACGTCCGAAGAATGTACTTTTATTTTATCATTTACTTAATTTGTCATTATAAATATTTTTGGGAACTTTCTATGTTTTCAAACGCCATTGTGAAAATATTATGTAAAGTAGCCGAACGTTATTGAAAATATGAATGACTTCAAAGCATTATGTACCTGCAACCAGCAAAGTTTTTCTGAAGGAGAGAAAAAAGTTGGAAATTGTTTCCAACTTTACGGTATTGATAAAAAATTTACGTCAGAGTTTGCATGTTAGGAAGCTAAGTATGAGAAAGCATAATATGGCTAATTGTAATAAAAATTATCGTGTTCCTGAGTCCCTCACATGGAATTAAGTTAACAGTTTAAGGTTTTTTATTAAGCATAATTTAATAAATTCATTAAAATTTGTAGAATTTTGTACCCAATTGTAGTAACCCAAATGTAAACCCAATTGTAGATTTTTATTAGAGATTAACCTTCGAAAAGATACAAGCTTTATCTCTTAATTTGTAATTGTGAAAATATTAATTTAGCATGTTTTGAAAGTGTCTGAAGCATTTGACAGGTTTTCCAAGAGGACACGTTTCCAAGATGGCCGAACGTTAACTAGCAAAACCCGTGTTAATTGCTTTACACTTGCAAAACCTGTTAAGTGTAAACTACAATTTTAAATATAAAAAAACTGTTATAGTGAGATTATACAGATTTTAACATTCAACTCGGTAATTTTTTGTCCTTTTTGGTTAAAAAAATCGTTGTTTGGCAAAGTCGGATTCATCCTTAAAATGTTTTCGCGAATTTCCTCGTTTCCGACTATGTTACATTTAACAGCCTTTGCAAACGGCCGAATCAAATGTCATCCCGAAGGTGAAATTAACTACTCGTGCAAGAAGTTGAGGGGGCAAGAAACATAATGCTACAGCGATTACAGTCGGACAAGGAAACCAATTGCAAGTAACAAAAGGTGATGTGATATCATGCAATCAGTCGTTCGTACGCATCGAACCCCATCGGAGCTAATGATTTCAAACCCGAAACGCGTATCTTCGTCTGCTCCAGAATTAAATCCCAGAGGTATTTTGCGAAATGAGATTCATGCAGTTCCCTCGAGAATTATTTGTCATCTTTAAAGCTAATAAAACACTTTAAAATGTTTCGAATAGTCCAACTCTAGTGTCATCGAGATCATCGCGCGAAAATCCTGATCGATTCCGAATTAGACAAACCTTACAGACCTAGATTTTTTATTGTTAACATAACCTCCAGAGCAATTCCACATTAGTTCAGTCTGCTCTTTACGGTAATAGTCATCCCTTAAAATTTTCTTACTTTTGCGCAAAGCATAGGATTACAGTATGTGTTTGAAGAAATATTAAATGCATTTTGCAGGATGAAATTAGATGTGACGTATCCACAAAACGTTTTGCACGACTTTGAGCAAGCCGTACTGAACGCTCTTCCCTCATACCAACTGTCAGGTCAATATCGCGTTGTTTCTTTCATCTCCCTCATTCCATATATCGACGAGTTCTAGTTGAAAGACTAAGTGATTTCTCCTATCAAGGCCAGGTGCATCTCGGACCAGTATCCTAACAATCCGGCCACAAACTGCGCACAATATTTCCTTTTTCTTCCTTGTCTTATCCTCTCCTCTTCTTGTACATACACATGATCGCATGCTCTCCACTACCACATGTCGGGAGGCCAGTCTAGAGCTTAGAGCATTGAGCTTCTCCCGATCGGGACGGTACCTGGCTGGTGGGAGATACCTGGTTGTGGAAAACCTTGCGCAACCTTGCGTAAACCCTACGTGTACGTCGGCACCGGACCTCAACATCCATGTACACAGTCACATCCCCTGATAAAAACATGCATTCCACATACGGGACTAATGACCATAGCAGTTGTCCCGCCTGGATATACGAAGTTATCAATCAACCGCTACCGCGAGAAATGGAAGTGACTCTACAGTGATAATGGATGTTGTCACTGCTGTTCCAAACGGTAGGTGCTCTATATGAAACTGATTATTTAGAATGAATTGTTCACGCGGAAACACGGCTTCGAACATGCAATTTACACCAGCGTAAAGCGGCACACGAAGTTGGCTGGGACGAGTCGTGCATCGTATCTCGGTGTCAGGTCATCACCGTGACCAGCCCGTAGGCGTCGTCATCGGCGGCTTCGGCGGTGGCGGCTAGGCGTCGCCCTGGAGTCATCCGAAACATTCCTTGCCGCTCGTTGATTATGCTTACAGTCGTTGCCGCGCCCCGCCCCGCATTAGGCGCTTTATCTACCACCGGCAGCGCGGCTGTCCGCCACCTCGCCGTATTAAGGTGGCATTAAGAGGGCTGCCGGAGAGATAGCGGCCCCGCTGGCCGGCCGAACACGTGCCCGTAGCGGAACGTCGGTAGAAGCGGTTGCCTGAAGATTGGGTGGGGCCGCTACCGTTACAATATCCTCACTTTATTTACAAATATTTACTTTGTAATGCATCAGATTCTGCAGCTAGGAGCGTAAACACAACGCTCACGGTTAGGTTGACTGACGGGGAGGTCGTGTCTTCTAGAGATCGATTGAGACCCGTAGAGTTTATCTCACGACCAGTATTGCCGCGACTATGGCCTTAGGGTTTCAGTACCCACCGTGGCGGATTTTTGACACCAGAGTTTCTTAGCTGGGTTGGATTCAGCCGCTGTCTGGAAAAGAATTTCAGTTAAGGACTGCTCTGGTCTGTACTTTTCCGTGATTTTTCATCTATACCAGGCGAATGCCAGAGCAGTGCCGTAACAAACGGACCTCAGATCGCGCGCTATATTTCCTTCCTCTTCCTTGTCATATTCTTTCTTCTTAAACACACACATGCACTATATTACCACCCATGTAGATGTCGGCTGACCATTCGAGCGCTTAGAGCTAGCCCCGGCTGTGGTGGTTCCCTCTGGGGTGCGATACCTGAACGGCAAACCCCCACAAATCGAACAACGCCAACGCCAGTTCTCACCACTCATTGGGGGAGGAACAGCTCCAGGGATACAACATTCTCTTCACTATCGGGACCAAAGAACATAGTAGTTAATGTGCCCGAAAATAATTATTCACTCAAAATTAAGATCGATCCTGATATTTTTATGTCAGAGGGTGAGAGGTTCAACCTAAGAAAATTTCGGGCGTAAACTGTCGTTTGATTCGAACTGATTCTGCTCGCTAGTAGTAATTCTACCACATGTCTGATTGCAAATTATTGCGTTTCAGTGACAGATCATGATTTTGTGTATGAATGTCGTCATAATTCATAGCTACTATTGCGATAAATTCGTAGCTACTACTACTGACTATATAAGGAGTGACATTGCCCCCCTGAACCCGATCAGATGACCAATGGGAGAGAAGAGAATGTCTCTGTTGAAATGCGTTCTATTATCAGTAGTATTTTGCTTTCATAAAAGTAATCAATATACCATTTAATCATTTTTTTCTGGAGTGAGAAGTTAGTTCTACTTGCCGATTTATTCATAAATTGATAATCAAATGAACAATCGTACGGGTATTTGTTTAAAATTTGAGCTTTCTAGTCAACCATTCTTTTCCCCTCTTTAAGTGTAAAGAAGTGAGTCGTAGATTTTTATCGCTTGCTATTATTCACTGGTTTTATAATATAAATATATTTTAAAAAAGAATTGAAATGAAAAGAAGGAATGCTTGTCTGCCGATATTTGTTCATTACATCATTTGGTTTATGAACTGTAAATGAAATATTGAAATCATTCAATGTTTTGAAGTTTAAAGAGCAAGCGTCTATGATTGTAGGCTTCTAGGTTGCGAAACAAAGATAACAAGTTTTATGTCCGAATATTGAGTGCTTTTCCTTTCTCGCTACTGCTTACACAGTAGTGTAATACATCATTTTACGTAAACCCTTTGGACATTGCTCGGCGAGAAGATGAAAAAATGAAAAGATACAAGAGGGCTTTGAAAAAAACGCTGGGGATAAGAGAAACTAAGTTTGAGAGAGGTCGTTTTTACCCATGTTTCTAGAAAGAAAACTAACGCTCTAATAGTAAGAGGAGGGGTGTAATAAAATATTTTCGGCAAAAATAAGTGAGACAGGAACTTCTACGAATTAAATTAAGTGCAGAAGTTATAGTAATGTGAGAAGAAAGTTTGCGTGACAAATGAACTGAGATCAACCGAGAAGAGAAAAAAGATACGTCACCTAAAACGGTGTCTTTAGTGAAAAGAATCAAAGGCCCATTACGCGGTGGTAGTATTTGCTGTAAATATTAATATAGTTTATTTTTTGTTGTTAAATTTATTGTTCATGTAAATGAATGATCAATAAAAGTTTCATACAGAAGCTTATAATATTTTTTAGAATAGTTATTTTATGTGATTATATTAAACAGTCTCACAATTCGTCCGATGTTTTCCGTATGGAAACATTCTTAAGTACAGATCCATGTCCCGAGAATTGGTGAATAAAGAAACAATTTATTGCGCTGATGGATCGTGAAAAAGTCGGGCAATATTTCGTTATGTCACAAAAGAGAGAAAGTATTGTAATGCCACGGGAAGAAACGGAAAATTTTCGACAGAACAATTCTTATTTCAGGGCCCTGGTAACGAATAAGTGGATAAATCTTCTCCTTATGTAGTAAATTACTTCCTCCTGTATAAACGCCCTACTACCTTACACTTGATTCGGCTTTCCGAATTAAGAGAGGGTGATAAATTTTCGACACGTGAACTGGACCCAGACACAAATCTATACGTAGTGCAAATTGCCAAAATTAAGAGTCGTCGGACTGGGAGGGAAAATACCACAGCTCCAGGACCAGATAAGATAAAAAAGTTAGTCACATATCTTCAGGAGCAAAAATTGAAATATTTTCCCTATTGTAGATCCAAATTCTATAGTGGCTTTGTGCATTCTGAGTGGAAAGCTAATCGCACCAAGCTTCTACCAAGAGGGTAAGGATAATAAGTCTGCCACTAACGATCGCCCCATCACAATTATTTTTCTACTGTGCAGAATCTTTTTGGGCATTATGGACAAATACATTCGACCCATGGTGAAGTTCAATCCACGCCAAAAAGGTTTTATACCTGAACCTGACTGTTTCGCCAATGTTCAAATTCTTCTCGAAGCCGTCAGTGACATGAAAAAAGCAGAGGGTGGTGTCGGCGCTGTGCTAGATATATCCAAAGCATTTAACACTGTTCCTCACGCAACGATTCAGTGGGCTCTAATCAGGAAAGGGATCCCTGACGCCTTTACCGATTTGATAATGGACTCTTATGCCGACTTTTATAGCCTCATTTAACCTCTTCTCTCTAGTTTATTTACAGGAATTTTTGCAGTAGACGTCTTGCGTGTTATTTGTGAAAATGGATAAACGTGAATATCGTGCGATCATCAAATTCTTCATTCTGGATGAATTAACCCCCAAGGAAATAAATTCGAAGTCGACAAATGTTTGTGGGGACTCTGCTCCTTCCACGTCAACAGTTAAAAAGTGGGCAGCTGAATTTGAAAATAGATTTTATTATATTTTTTTTTCTTTTTTTTTTCTTTTTCTTTCAAAATTCAAGTAGTATATGACTTAGTGTTGGGATCACAGAATTTTGAAAATGTGCACACAATTCACTTTTCCCCATAGCACGTCATACGCAGTTTTTGCTGTTTTTTTTACGTAAAATAAATAAATTTAAACATGATCGCAGATCCCTCGAAAATGACCCCCGTGAAAGAAGGCCAAAAACCGGAACACCCGAAACAATCGAAAAAGTGCATGATATCGTTTTGGACGACAGGCGAGTGAACGTGAGTGAGATAGCTGAGTGGGGGAATATCGGAGGAAAGAGTGTGAAACGTCTTGCACAAAGAATTAGGGATACGAAAGCCCTGCGCAAGATGGGGGCCGCATTTGCTGAATGCTGATCAAAAGCAAATGCGAAAACGATATTTGCAGCAATCCATAGGCAGATTCAATACGGATCCAGACGATTTTGTGCGGCAATTTGTGATAATGGATGGGACATGGACTCACCACTACCCACCAGAAATGAAACAACAGTCCAAGCAGTGGGTGGAAGCCGGTGGTGCAGCGACAAAAAAAGCGAAGACGATGGCATCTGCCGGAAAGGTCACGGCCAGTGTGTTTTGGGATGCGAAAGGGATTCTGTTAACTGATTTCTTTTCAAAAGGAAGAAAAATTACACGCAAAATTGTTCCAACCTTCTTGACTACCTGGATACCAAAATTCGCGAAAAGAGGCCAGGCTTGAAGAAGAAAATCATCTTTCACCAGGACAACGTACCTGTGCACAGGGGTGCATTGGCGATGGGAAAACTACGGGTCTTGGGTACGATTTGCTCGTCCATCCCCCATATTCTCCTGATTTTCCCCCTATTGGGTAGTTGTCCAGGCGTGTTTAAAACAATATTCGAATCTTAAATAAACTTTGTGAGTCTGAAAAAATGTTAGGTTGTCATTCAAAATGGTTCTCAGGTCTGTCTGAGTTGAACCATACAGGATTCCCCCTACAAATCAATACACGTTTTTTCCCTAAAGGAAGTTGTGGAGACCTGTTGCAAAACAATACTCAAATCATGCTCAGCATTTAGTCTTAGGGTTTGATAAAAGTTTAGACTGAATAAACTTTATACAAACTTAAAAACTATTAAAATTACCCGATTTCGATTCATACTGACCATTTTTTACCAATCTTTCACGCGTTTCTTCAGTTCAAAGAAGTTGCGTTAACCTGTTTCAAAACAATATTCGAATCTTGAATAAACTTTGAGACTTTTGATAAATGTTGTTGGACAGTCTTGAGAACATTCTGAAACGACTCCGAATTCGATCCATACAGGCGTCTCCCTTCAAATCATTCACACTTTTTCAGACTACACCCTACAAATCTTTCACACGTTTTTCCTCTATTGGGCAGCTGTTCAGACCTGTTTTAAAACAATATTCGAATCTTGGATAAACTTTGAGACTTTCTCTAAACGCTGGACAGTTGAGAATTGTTTAGAACGACTCCCAAAATTCGATTAATACACGCTTCTCCTTTCAAATCATTCACACTTTTTTCAGCTTTTGGGAAGATTCGCAGATCTGTTGTAAAACAACGTTTGAATCTTGTATTACATTCGAGACCTCGGATAAACAGACAGATTTGAGAACCGTTTTGAACAACATTCACATTTTGATTCATATAGGCTTCTCCTCACTAACCATTCATACCTTTTTTCAGTTCTAGAGATCTCCGCAGACCTGTTATAAAACAATGTGCAAGTGTTGGATAAACTTTGTGACTTTGGACAAACTTGAGCACCGTTTAGAAAAGCACCATTTTCATTCACACAAGCCTATAAATAATTCACACGTACAGATTCGGGGAAGATGCACAGAATTTATTTAAACAATCTTGGATAAATATGAGACTGACTTGAGAACTATTTTGAAGGAAAACCCGAATTTAAATAATACTGGTTTCTCTCTACTAATAATTCACATGTTTTTCAGCTTCTGGGAAGTTGTGTAGACCTGTTGTAAAGATTATTCAAATTATGGATAAACATCGAGGCATAAGTTTGGGTAAACGTTTAGATTTTGCATAAACGTTAACTAGACATGAGAACTGTTGCGAGCGAACGAAAACCCTCTTCCGATTCGTTTAGGCTTCTCCCTACGAATTATTTACAGGTTCTTTACTTTCTCGCTATCGCTTGCGCGGTAGAAAGTTACGTAATGCTGCGCGAAAAAACGGCGAATTTTCGGCATAAAAACTTTTATTACAGGGCCCTGGCAACGAAATTGTGGATAAATCCAGATGTTAAATTAGAAAAAAATTCCTCTAACACGTTGTGTAGCCAATGTCCATGTTTTGTGGGTCCTTGATACCGAAAAATCGATAGACGGCAAAACTTGTCTGCCTGTCTTCGAACAACTCCAGCGGCTAACCCGTTCTGCCGGTTTTTTCCAAAATTGATATTCCCCATTTGATCTGACTGATGTCGCGGCTCCTTGGATAGCTATATAACGGCGGAGCTGTTGTTCTCACTCTTGGTAACAGCGCTGGAAGTCTACAACTTGTATGGCTTTTAACTGGTCGGTCACAGTCTTTTGGATGTTCCCCAGAGTTCCAAAATGACGTCCTTTTAGGACATGTTTCAAATGAAAAAGCCACCAGAACTCAAATCAGGTGAATGGGGGGGGGAGGTTGAGGAACAACAGTAATGCGTTTTGAGGTCAAAAATTCACTGATGGAAATGGCCGTGTGACACAGGGCATTGTCATGATGAACATTCCTTTCTCTGCAATGTCTGGTCTCGCACGAATCGTTCTTTTCCTGAGCCTTTCAAGGACACTATTATAAAACACTTGGTTGATAGTTTGTCCTGGTGGAACCAATTCTGGAGAAGAAAATATAATAGTACCTTTACATAAAAAAGGGAGCACTGTCAACTGTGAAAATTACTGGGTGATTTGTCATCCTGCATAAGTAAATTGTACTAAAGGATAATGGAAGTAAAATTGAGGACGGAGTTGGAAGAAGATTTGGAAGAGGAGCAAGGGGCCTTTAGATTATACAGATAAAAACAAGACCATATTTACACTCTAAGAACTATAATTGAATAAACATTGAGTAGGCGGAAAACAATATGCACTGCTTTCCGTACATTTAAAGTAAGCATTTGATACAGTGCCCAGGAAAGAACTATGGGAGGCACTGGAGAAAGCAAAGGTTTCAAGCAAAATGATGAGAGTAATTAAAAGCATTTATAAAAATGTGTATGGTACTGTAAGTCTGGATGGACAACTCTGGGAAATTTAGAATGAGCAAAAGGAGTTAAACAAGGGGATTCATTCAGCCCTCTACTTTTATAATCTTTGTGGATCAGGTTATTGAACAAACCAAAAGGCGTACTAAAAAATGTACAATTGGAAATTGGAAAATGAGACCATTATGGATACAAGCATTTGTGTATGCGGACGATATATTATTGCTCGCCAAAAACCCAAGAGAACTGCAAGAGATGGTAATTGAGTGGGGGAGGATAGGGGATATGTATACACTGGAGGATAGAGGTTTGAAGATAAACATAAATTAAGCAAGCTATTGTGTATAGGCTAAGAAAAGGAGTGGAGGGACATTAAGTGAGCATGGAGGAAAGCATGGAGTAAGTAACATGCTATGAGTATCTTGGAAGAATAATTTAGGAAAACGGAAAATATAAGGAAGAACTTAATAATAGAGTGAAGAAAGCAAACTTAGTATATTATCAAATAAATAAGAACTTATTAAGAATGAATGTAGACACTAAAACAATACTCCCAATTTATAAGTCCGTATATGTACTAACATTTATACATGGAACTGAAAGTATGCCACATATTACGGAAACAGACAGCAGAGTCACAGCAGTAGAAATGAAATTCCTAAGATAGAAGGGAAAACAAGAAGAAATGGAAAAATAAATAATACAATCAGAGAGGAACAAAACGTTACTCCACTACTCAAAGAAATGTAAAACAAGGCTCTGAAGTGGTACGGACATGTTATTAGAATGGCAGAGAAAACAAAGCCGAAACAACTGATCGAAGTCAGGCCAGAAGGAATAAGACCATTCTGGAAAGCCGAAAAACATGGAACTCAGGAACGCCTGTACACAGGATATATGGCAAAGGATCGGAGCTACACTAGGAGAGGTGAAGGGCAAGGCACAAGACAAAAAGGAGTATGTCAAATAGCTAACCCGACGCTGAAAGGCATCGGGGAAGAAGAAGGAACAAATTCTTTGTGCAAATACTCTTACTGTCAAAAAAACAACAAATCAGCATGGTCTTGATCATTGATTCGATCACTGGATATTTATAGAGTAGTCTATTTTAAACCTATTATGACTTACACCTTCTCTTCCAGTCCCCCCCCCTCCACCACCATTGGGTGAGCTTCCATTTCCCACCATTCTACAAGATGGCGGCCACCCTAGTGGTTCACCACTGGATCATATCCAGCTTTATTTTAAATGTTTAGGTGTTATCCACGTTGCTTGGGCAGTAAGTTATTTCAGTGTTGTTGTTTGTTTTTTGTTTTTTTTTGTTTTGTTTTTTTAATTTTATCGTTGTATTATTCATTTCACTTCTTTTGTCTATTTTATTCTGTATATCACTGTTCCTCTTTATGTTAATCACTCTTTTTTTTATTTATTTATTTATTTTTTGACCCGAGGATGGGAAAATATTGCTCCGGAAAGTTACTTTGGGCATAAAATAAATATATATTATTTATTTTTATTATTGTGGTTTGATTATTCCCATATCTGTAATGGATTAGCACAAGATATTGGCCACCACCACGGAATGAATTCATTGGACATTTCTTCTGCCCAGGAGATGACGAAGTGTGCCACTATTCACTTTGTTTCAGGATCGTACGCAAATATCCCGGATTCATCACCTCTGACCACACAATTGAAGAATTCTTGATCATTGGCAATCCTCAAGAATACCAACGCACAGGTTTTTTCCAATGTCCTTCTGTTCATTTGTGAGGTTTTTCAGCACCAATTTGGCACAAATCGTTCACATGTTCAAATCGTCTGTCAAAATTTGATGTACGGTGAAAGTGTTTAAATTTAACTGTTCACTGATCATCCTTATTGTTAAACGACCGTCTGATCTAACAAAAACCCTCACACGTTCAACGTTTTTGTCAGTTTTTGAAGTTGAAGGTCTCCCTGAGTGAGGTTCACCTTCAACATATTCTCGGCCTTCCAAAAACTATTTGTGCCAGCGGAAAACTTGTGCTCTTGATAAACAATGTTCTCGATAGGACTGTTTCGACTTTTTAAAAGTCACACTCGCGGATTCATCCAGTTTAACAAAAAAATGTATTGCACAACGATGTTCCAATTTCCGATGCTCCAGTTCTGTAACACTCAACAAAATACAATTTCATGGCGCTGTCAAAAATAGTGTGTTACTTGTACGGAGTTGAAACTCGGACTGAGAATGTGGAAGGAATAGACAAATCGGTCGAGTACAGGCCGGTAGACACAACGTTGCCAGATTGCCCGCAACGCGCGTGTCGCCAGTCACATTACTTTTCTCACACACTTCGTTTGTACAGTACGATCGCAGGATACAATGGCATATGTTATTTTCAAAGTAGGTGTCATTATTTCTGAGTATAGCGAGAAGTGTTTCAATCCCATATGGGAAATAAATTATCGCATACGTAAATATTGCACTGCCGAGATCCTGTAAGGGCGGCCTATCGGACCTGCAAAATCAAATTTATCATGACTATCATTTCGACATAACTAATGATAGTAAAGGGGTAAAAAGGGATTGATTTATGATGTTCAGTGTGAATATAGATAGGTCGAAGTAAGGTACGGCCAGATTGGCATATATAGCGGGGGGGGGGTGAAGATATAAATATTATGATATAATTAGTTTAAAGTTAAAGAAGATACGGCCAGATTATGTAATATTGTTTATACCACAATTTCTCTCCAGAATTAATACATCTGAGTCATCATTTTTGTAAAACTTATTTGAAATCGTAGAACACTTGATGAAACACAACAAATTAAATAACTTGATGAAAAACAACAAATTAAATAGTTTCAAGGAACAGATTTTTTATTCAAAACTTTAAATGAAAATATATTTCTGGTATTAAATTCATTGTATTCACGAACATATCCGATGCGTTTTTTAGACATATATAAGTTTATATTACCGCGAACGAAAGGCCGCCGTCATTATCTTATCAGTGCGGTGATACTACAATGGTTTACAAGCCACAAAAACCACTGATTCATGTGAAATACACATTTTGTTTTTAGCATTTTTGATACTGCTAGCAAAAAATGAAAATTAAAAGAAACATATAATTAATTATATTTTTATATTAATTAAAAATACTTAATTATTACATGTACTACTCTTCTTTCCCACATCATATTAACCAAAGCGATATCATCTATTCATTTTCACAATTAAAGGCCGCATTTTAAAATTAATTAATATAAATATAATAAATAACGTTAAATAAGAAATAATACACAAATTCTAACTTACGTAGAATCCCATTGCCTAGGATCACCATTCATTCTACGTTCACGAAAGTGCAGTAAATTGGGAGAGGACAACAATGTTTATGGCCAAATTACACATAAAATACTCATATTTTCAAAAAATTCAGTATGACTTTATTTGAAATTTTGTGTTTGATGAACACATTTTATTATGGAAAAAATGTATCTTCATAACTGTAGTTGTAGGAAGACGTCGACAATTTTTTTTTTTTTCGTTTTTCGAAAAATCATGGTTTTCGACCATTTTCTTAAATGTTCTTCAAAGAATCCAACAGCACAATTTCATCAAAAACTATGCAACTTTTTTCAAAAAAAATTGTTTTAACAAAATTAAAAATTGCCTATATTTTACCTAAAATTATGCAAAAAATACTCAAATTTTCGAAAAATTGTACATGAGCTTATTTCAAAATCTATCTTTAAGGAACAGATTTTATTAAAAGAAAAATATTTATCTTAAATATTTTAGTTGTAGGACGACGCCGAAATGTTTTTGAATGTTTGCAATTTTCGAAAAATCAGGGTTTTCAACGAACATGTGACATGCACCATTCTCTTAAATCTTCTTCACACTATCCAAAAACAAAATGTAATAAAAAACGATGCAGTCATTTGTTTGAAAATGTCCCAGAGGCTTTATAAAATGTACCTTCCAGAATTAAATATATCAGTTTCTCATTCAAGAGGCAGCGACATCAGCCAGATCAATCGGAGAATATCAATTTTGTAGAAAATCAATTTGGGGAATATCAATTTTTGAGAACGGTGTAGCCGCTAGCGTTGTACACAGAAGTTTTGTCGACGAACGATTTTTCGGTATCAAGGACCCACAGAATATGGATCTTGGCTACACCATGTGTTAGAGAATTTTTTTCTTCTAAATTTAGTATCTGGATTTATCCACACTTTCGTTGCCAGAGCCCTGTAATAAGATTTTCTGCCGAAAATTCGTTGTTTTTTTCGCACATTACATAACTTTCTACCGTGGTAGCGGTATCTACCAGAAGGTCTTAGGCAGTACCAGATCCTGGTCTGGTGGTACCAGCGGAGATCGACTTCATCCTAGACTTACTAAGTTTTGCAAGGCTAGAGGGAAGTCGCGAGGTGCCAGGTTACTAGTACTCAGCCCAAAGAATGTAATAGAAACAAGAATTATTCAGATTAACAGGAGACTTTTTCAAGAAGATTTTATCCACTCTGCTGTTTTCCATTAGTTTAATTCCATCATCTGGAGAGTTGTCACCCACTTACTTTGTTTACAAGTTCCGTTCATTTGTTTCCAACTTTTAAAAGATCCTTGCATTTGTTTTACATGGATCTTAAAATGTTTGCTAAGTATGAAGCGATTCATTCCCAAATGCTGTCTGTCGTCAGTAATTTTACCAATAAATATCTGCATGAAATTTGGTCCTAATAAATGTGCGTAAGTCAGTTTAAAGAGAGGCAAAGTGACATTGAAGTTCACTCGCACACTGTGATTTAAGATCTTGAGCCAGGTACAACTTGGAAATATCTGGGCATTGGAAGAATGTGTGGAAGATCTCGAACGACACACTGAAAGAGAATTCCCAGGGAGTATTACAGAAGAGTGAGGCTTGTTCTGTAGTCCGCTCTAAACTCTAGGAGTAAAATATCTGCAATGGATAGTTTTGTGGAGCCTGTAGCAGAGTACAGTTTTGGGCTGATCGGGAGAATAGCTACCCACCTATTTCAAGGCTACATTAAGTCATATACGTTTATAAGCAATTTTTTTTCATTCGTTTGTTTGATTTAATGAAAGTCATTTGCTTTATGCATTCTTCTCCACATATATTGATAAAGGTAAGTTTGAAATTATTCTTTAATTGCATTTCTAGTTAATTCAATTGTATTGGTGAGAATGAGTGAAATTTTAAATAGTATTTTTTTCTGTGAGTTACGTATGAAAGGAAAATTAGAAATTATTAAGTGGTGTATGAATGTTGGAATTATTTCAAGTAGATGTGAATGTTCGAAGTGTGGAAGAGAAATGAAATTATCACAAAAAAAAGAAATTTTGCTGATGAGTATGCTTGGTTTTGTCGTAAGAAAGGTGTGAATGCACATGTTTATACTGTTTCTGTACGTAAGGATTCATGGTTCAGTGGGAGTAAGATAAGTATGATTCAGGTTCTTGGTATGACTTTTTTATGGGTTGCGCGAGCGAATGTTAAACACATGAATAATGTGAATGTAGATGCAAAAACGGTGACGGATGAGTTTTTGTAGGGAAGTATGTTGTATGATTCTGGAAAGAGAAAGTGTACCTTTGGGTGGTGAAGGTGTGATTGTGGAAATTGATGAAAGTAAATTTGGCAAAAGGAAGTTTAATAGAGGTAAGAGAGTGAATGGAAAATGGGTGTTTGGGGGAATTGAACGAGTGTCAAAACGCTGTTTTTCCAAGATTGTTGAAAATAGAGGCAAAGAGGTTCTTTTAGAGGTTCTTTTGTCTAAAAGACGAAGGTTATCGGCATTTCGCTGTCAACCACTCTTTGCACTTCAAGGATTCTGAAAATAATGAGCACACCAATACAATCGAAAGCACTTGGAGTGCGATTAAGAGCCAATTGCCTCGGCATGGCGTCAAAGACCAATTTCAGACTTATCTTTATGAATATATGTGGAGAAAAAGAAATGTTAAAAAAATTATTAGTGACATTATGTGGAAATTCTTAACATCTATAGTATCAATTTACGGAACTTCACAAAAAGACTAGACGTGAGTACAATATTTTTTACTTTTATATTTTTTTAAATTTTCTTAGTACGAAATAACATTTTTTAATGTCTATTTATTTACTATTCCCTCTAAAAGAAATTTTCTTAAAAGTGAGGGATGTATATAAAACAGTGTGAGCGCCGGAGCGACAGCGGAGGCGCGAACCAGGTCTCGAGAGCGAGGGCCGGAAGGCCCTCGCGAACGTAGCACGTTGGATCCGTCGGGTAGCGACGAGCAGTAGCACGTCGCGGATCACTTGGTGAAAAAAATGCGTTGGTTAAAGAATTGTGTAGGTTATAAAATTAAATTTGTAGCGTGAAAAATACAAATAATCAGTTCACTTAATGAGAGTACGTTGCTACGGAGATATATACATTGCTTTGGAGCAGGGGGATAGCTATTCTCCCGATCTACCCAGTTTCGGACTAGTGGACGAGACTGAGCAAGGAATTCGAATGATGTGTCGAAAAACCGAAAACTGCTTACAATGCATCATGTCGTCGACCCTCGAGCTGATGTGCATATACTTTGTGTCAAGTAAGGAAGGAAGAATAGGACTCACACAGATTAAAACCTCCGAGCACAATTCAACAGTCGGAATGGGAAAGTATGCAGTCATCGTCACCCATTAATGTCATTAAATACCGTCATTAAATCTGATCGAAGAATACAATACAGAGGTAATGTAATCGTAGCATGAAGCTTTGCGAAGAACACTACGCAACACACGCAGAAATATAAATACACTGAATTTATGATGTTACTTAACATTAAATGTTAGTCAAAAAAATGTTAAAGAAATTGTGGAGAGACAAACCTCTCCATGAAAAAAAAATCAAAAAGAAATAGACAAGGCGCTGATCAATAAAGATCAATCATTTACACGTATGTGGCCTAAAAGGGGAAGAACGAAGCCAGAATCGGATGTAGTTTTTAATAGCTGCCCAAGAACAGGCGTTGAAATCACGACATTGGGATATCGTGGTCCTCAAAATTTCCAAAGATCATAAATGCCGCATTTGCCTGAAACACATAGAAACTATTGACATTATCGTCTCAGCTTGTCCAATTCTAGCAAAGACATAATACTAGAAGAGAGACGTAGGGCGTATAGTTACCTTCACTGGGTCTGTAACGCCCTCGAAGATCCAAAGAAATGAGTTTCCGGTGTTTCAACATGGTGCTTGAAACCTATTTCATCTTGGGACAATTTTCCAGAAAGAAGGATCAAACTAATTCAAAACGGGAGAGGGGATAGTGATTTGTATTATTATTATTATTATTATTATTATTATTATTATTATTATTATTATTATTATTATTATTATTATTATTATTATTTCGTATTTCAAAATTTCACGCTCTTCCGGAGTTTTCAAGTATAACTCATGGACAGAACGTCAACACATTTGGTGAGACAGATGGTGAGAAGTTCTTGCTCCAGTGCACTCAGGCTCCGCTTCAATGATTTAGGGAGAGAACCTTGCGCACAATGTTGGGGGTTGCCAGCAACACGGCCTTCTGCATGGTTCGGAGCCATGGCCACTACAAATCCTTCCGTCTCGCCAAAAAGGCCAGCGGTTCTCAACTATTCAGTCGATCTCTTCACATCTATGGAGTTACTTTGAAGAGCAATAGCAAACCTGCCATGGAGTTCCTCTGATTTCCACTGCTCAATTCGGTCCACAGGTTTCGGAACTCTTGGATTGAGATCTTCCTGGAGCAGCTTCAGAGGTATATAGCAGTGATCTTGTGCACGAATGGCCGTCATGGATTCGTTGTTGATGAAATAATTTCTGAGCTGTTTTTCTTGCTGGCGGCACATAACTTCAAGACTTAACAGTCCACGGCCCCCATGATGTCTTGAAAGATACAGCCTTTTGATGGAACTTCAAGGATGATGCATCCGATATTTTGATAAAAGTGTTCTGACTTTGCTATCGAAAGCTTGCAAAGATGTCTCAGATCACTTGACAACTCCAAATGTATGTGATGCTGCTGAAAGAGCCCAGGTGTTAATTCCTGTAATTCGGGATAATTCAGAAGACATCTCTTGAATTAAGAAATATATAATTAGACTGAATAGTTATTACATAGCAAATTAGCTAAATGAACACACTTGCAAATAATATCTATAAATGCTTTGAGAAAATACCGTCGGTGTTTTTAGAATTAAAGACATTTCAGAATAAATGGAAATTAATTAAGCGTTGCAAAAGGAAAATAATGGCACAATACAATAGGTTCGATAGATGAAACTGAAAGAGAAGACAATGAAGATATGGTGCATACGCTTAATGGGAGATAAACATAACGTTATACTGTGACATTGTAACCCTGGACGGTACCGAAAGGAACCACAGCACTGCTAAGAAATATTATATAACCTCTTCATGCAGGCTGCGTAGCGAGAGACATGTTGGTTGTTAAAATTTAATCAAACACGTTGGAGCCATTTTTTTTTAATTCTGAAAATGTCCCAGAGGCTCCCTGTACCCTAAAGTACCTTCATCATTAAAAAGTTGGTTTCAAATGCAAGGAACCGTTAGATAAGACAGATCCATTGAGGAATATTCATATTGAAGAAAATCGGCTGAACGGTTTAGCCGCTAGTGTTGTTCACAGACGGACGGACACGAATACGTTTTGCCGTCATTCAATTTTTCGGCATCAAGAACCCACAAAACGTGGATTCTTGCTAAACCACGTATTAAGAGTTTTTTTCTTCTAAATATAGCAACTGTATTTATCCACTTGTAAACCGTAACCAATTTCCGAATTTATAAATAATTTGGGCGCCAGGAAAAGGTTACAATTGACTTCCTGATTGTCTATTACTGTCTTCGGATATATTACAAATAAATGTAAATCACGCTAACTCGGTCGACGGGTTCTTATGAAATAATTGTTGCTATTTACTCCGCAACCAATTACTCAATCTGCCATCCATACGGAATGGCGAGGAATCTGAAAATAATTCTAAAATGTCTACTCAAGGATTGCTTGTAATGGCAAATAAGAATCAGCTTTCTTTCAAACTATGAATTATAATGAATGCCAAGAGTTATCTGACTATTATTGATTATTACAAGTTATTGTTAGGTCATGGCCATTTTTCTCGTTATTGCAATATCAGCTTATAGAACCTTTTATCCTTTCCTGCCTCTTCGCGCGCACGTCGCTTGATGTCGCCGCGTAGAGTAGATCAATCTTCCTTCTTATCGAAGTCCACGATGATCAGCGACCAAGTCGAAACTTCCTTCAACCACTTCACAAACACTGCCTATACTCTTTATCTTGCGCCTCAGGTGGGCACCTATTTCAAACTGATTACTTTCCCAGGTCGGAATAACATGGCAATTCACAATTCACTGGTGAAATTTTTAAGTCAAATCTTGTAACTCCACCGCGAAAATATTCTAAGTTCACTTTCCAGTTCACTCATGAAAAAAGTCCGAGTTTGCAATGGTACAACACGTACATTTTACAATTTCCAGTTGCACACCTAATGCGGAAATATTGTAAGTTCAAATTCAATGTTCACTCTTACGAAATATCACAAGTCCCGATTTATTAATTAACCTCAAGAAATACCGCACAAGCGATCCGCTCCCCACCACGACACGAGTCGGAATACTCTAATTCCCAATCTGGTCCACCCTTCAAAGCTCTTGTTTTTTTTTTCTCTTTTTTCGCGTTGCTATGGTGTACCCTCTGCGTATCTGCACCATAGAAACCCGTCTCAGGACGAACTCGCGTTGCTATGGTGCCATCTCTGTATCTGCACCATAAAAACCCACGTCTTTTGCAATATTTTGATCTTTATTTGCCTAAACAAAAATGTCCGTCATTTTTGGTACGTCACAGTATGAAACAGACCACGTTCTTCATCGTGTATTATTTTCACGTTCTTTGATTTTTCTGCTCCAGCTACCGCTTGCTAAATGTCAATCGTTTCCATTAAGTTAATCGTGTCAGTGCCCGAAGCACTATAGTTTTAATTAGCTTTTAATAAAATTCTGCCGTACGTACAGAAAATTGAAAACTAAAGGATTCCAAAGAAAAATTTCTCTGGCTGCCGTAACAAACAAAAGTTCCCTCACTTTTCTCTCAAAAGACTTTTAAAGGTGGAACGTTAATAGTTGATTGATAAAGAATTGAAGTTTACTGATAAAAGAGAAATGATTGAGTAAACTGATGAACGAGGAATACTGACTGCGATCAGACAAAAAATGATGCGTCAAAAATTCATTGAAATAAAAATGTTTTCTAGCTTGATCATCGAAACACCTAAAATAGCATGGAGAAAATATTCAACAACTAGCAGAATTCGTTCACATACTGAATTTTAATTGTAGGTGAAAACATCCCCGAGTTTGTCGAAGGTACAGGAAGATATTTCCAATCTTTACATTCTCTTATACTATATGGTAAGGAGAAAGTATTATAATGCTGTAGGGAAGAATGAAGATTTTTGTACAAAAAAAAACTAGCGCTGTTAATATCAGTTACCGAAAAATACCGTTTTCGGCAAATACATCTTCCGCTCGTCTACCGGAAACACAGACTGTCCGTCTGTGAGCATTACTTTACTGCACACAGGATTCCCCATAAAACAAATTACGTGATAAATCCGGTTGATGTCTCGGCTCCTGAAATTGAAATGAATATTTTAATTTTGGGGGTAAAACATACGAAAGCTCATTACGAACATACGAAACCTCATAGCGGATCTGATGTTTAATGCATGTCATGCTATTTAGTGCATTTAACAGTTTCCGTAGAAAGTTTAAAGAAACAATTTGGAGCCATTTTTTATCAAAATTGGTTTGTAATATTTGTTAATGTTGCCCATATTTCATTTAAAATTTTGCATAAACTACTAATACTTCCAAAACAATAAACATGACATTAATTAAAAAATTGTGGAGAACAAATTTCCAATTTGAAGAAAAAATTTGTAGTTTCAATATTGGAGTTTTGGGAAGACGAACAAATTCAAACTTGAGCAATTTTTAAAAATTCAGAGTTAGCATATTTTCAGAAAAAATTATGTAAAGCTATAGCATTCCCAAATGCAATAATGTATAAAAACGTCCCTATTATAAATATTAACAGCATAGGAGATATTTATAAAATATATTTATGTAATTTTTTAAAGAAAAAAAGAATTGTGTTTCAATTCTTGCAAAGTATTGAATACATGTTATTCAATGTATTCAGCACTATGAGTTGAAAAAAATAGAAGAATTTGGTTTTTTTTATTTTATTTTATTTTATTTTTTTAGAAAATGCTTTTTGGCGTTTCTGAAAATGCGGAATTTTGACGTCACTTTCGGAGCGTAATTGATTTCGAGAATCTTCATCAGATCATTTAATGACCTTGTACTCACAAACGCAATAAATTTTAAACAAATCCCGTTATGTAAATGTCAACGTTTTCGAGGATGTTTAAAAAATATAATTGTGTAATTTTTTGTTACAAAAACTTACAATTGAGTAATTTTTGGACAATACTATTAAATTAATTACAACTGCGTTCATGTCATATGTAATATCCCAAAGAACCTTGGGGAAGGTCAAGTCAAGGAACGTTATAAAAGAAAAAAGAGGATGAACGAGACTGAGGGACCCCGAGTAGAGGCACCAAGGATGAGTTATCTCGAATTTTTGGGTGTGGAGTGGGTAATATCTTGGTGAAATATAGAAAGGGAAGGTGCGAAGTATTATGGCCCCAAAGAGAGAGGAATATGGTAGAAGGGTTTTTTTAAAATATTAAACACATTTATTAATTTTGGAAGGTTTACATCGTTCAGTACAATTACTGTACAGATGTATTTTCAGACTTATTCTAGTTAAAATATCTAAGCTAACTTAATCTATACATCGGAGATGATACTCTAGGGGAGAACCTCGGTGTTAAGAATCGTGGTTGGCTAAAATTTTGAGGAAGGCTTCAAAAGGAAATCTATTTTTTATTCGAGTGTGTGTTGGGATTTCGGTAGTGTGTAATGGGATGCTTCTGGTATGTCTGTTAGGTTATGGTAGAAGTTGTGTGATATTTGTGCTATTTAGTTCATTATTGTATTGATGTTTAATTCTGAATGAAGTTGTTTTTGGTAGAAGGGTACTGAACGTAAAGTGGAAGAGGGAAGATGCGGGCACACGACGCGGCGGCGCAGCGCGAGAGCTTGTACGAAGAAAGAAAAAGAAAGATTAATAATGTAAATAGATTTTCAGTTGGCTGCAAAAAATAATTTCCGTTAATTATTGATTGTTATATCCCATAATTGAATAAACATTATGTTCTTTTTGTTCTTTTTTTTTTTCATGAAAGAAAAAGGCTGATTCTGAATTAACACGTTCCCTGTCCCTATGCGAACATTAACATATTTCTCCACGTCCAAACCTTCCCGGCTGTAAGAACATTTTACTGCAATATTCTCAAAAAAACTTTTTTCCGTACGCCTTGGTGCACACCTAAAGTTTACGACCATCATAGGATGTCCACGCCAAAATCTGTGCACTGTTCAATGAAAAAGTTTGCCGTAGAAATTGTAAACATCTGTGACCCACATGTGGCCGTGGCAAAACCATCGAGTGTTATGTCTTGTGAACCACATATTGATCACTGTACAGTGAACGTGTTAAAGATTACAGACAATACCAACCCAATTGATGGGAAAAATCTCCAGAAAACGTTCCGCTTCGTATGAACGGACCGTCATTGTGAAGGTAAGATTGAATTAGTGTTAGTTCCATATGTATTAAATTTATCTCAGTGGCATGCCCAACTTGGGGCAGAGTAAAATTATTAGAACATTATTGTTTGCATATATTAAAAATATGTCTCAGCGGCATGCTCAGCTTGAGGCAAAGTAATTATAAGAACAATATTGTTCGGATATATTAAAATATCTCACATGTTATTCAAGTTTACTTCATATCGAAGGAAAAAATTAACCACTTTAATTGGAGCTGTTTTTCAGAAAGTAATTATTTAAAAGTGCCAGATTCAAGCAAAATTAAGTGAAAACTAATCATATTTTTGAAAAATTGAACCTGATCTTATTTGAAGATCTGTTTTTCATGAACACATTTTATTAAGGAAAAACACCATTATTATAGTTCTAGGAATTCGCTGAAAACATCTTAAACTTTTGAAATTTTCTAGAATTTAGGATGTGCAACGTAAACGCGACCTACGCCATTTCTTTATGCCTCTTTTGCTCTGTAAGAGGAAAAAAATTAAAGAAAAAATTTTGAGCATTTTTGAGAAATTTTAGAAAATGCTATTAATGCTTGATGTAAAGTAAAAAGTCAAAATAACCGTTTCAAATTCAAGCGGCCACGGCATCAGTCAGAACAATCAGGGAATATCAGTTTTGGAAAAAATCATGTTTGCCTTCAAGCCGCTAGCATTGTTGGCGGACGGACGGACGGACGGAGAGACGTTTTGCCGTCAATCAATTTTGCAGTAACAAGGGCCTTCCAAACGTTCATTCTGTCTACACAACTTGTTAGTAGGAGTAATTTACTGCATGTATGAACAAGACTTATTCACTTTTACATTATTACTAGGGCCCGGCAATATATAATTTTTTCAGTCGAAAAATCGCTGGTTTTTTCCGCATCATTACGATTCTTTTTCTTTGTACTGCGTAATCAGTAAGAGAAAGTAAAAATTTTGGGCCAAGCAAATTTGAAAGCAAATTTTTGAAAAAAATTGAAAATCAGTGGCTTTGTGAAACATTTAAAGAATAGTTTCAAAAATCGCAGGGCTTTGAGTTGGACAAGATCTATTGGAGAGTATTCATTTTGGAAAAAAATGTTCTAATAGTTTAGGCGGTAGTGTGGTTTACAGAAGGGAAGACGAACAAACGAACGTTTTGAGAAAAATCAAACAAAACTTCTTCGACATCAGGGTACTCCAAAACTTGTATTTCCGTTAAAATTTCGAAATCGATTTTCCGCGGCTTTGCATACCTTCCTCTATACTGCGTAATTACTCTGTATTTCTACAATTATACGAAAAAGTAATGAATAAAATAAAAGTCAATTTCGTATCGTTTTGAATGCTATTAATAACAAGTCAAAACGAGAGAAATCTTAATATCAAGCAGAATTCCTTTACTAGTGTTGATTTTAAAAAGTCGCATATATTTGGGAATAAATGTTCGATTGTAAATTCAAGATTTTTTCCTTTGCCAGAGTAACATAGATCACATATGGAAGTTTCAAATCTTTTTACTTATAATATGTAGAAGTCTCAGAAAAGGAGATATGGATTTCTTTCGTTTTTAAATAACTAGCTTTTGGCATTTAACTTTATGCTACTTGGAAATTCATGTAGTCTGTATTTCCTTTGTAATATCTTGGGGATGAAGTAAGCATGTTAAAGAGCATTTTTTTGCTTCTTGCGATAGACCTCTTTGCTTAACATCAGCATGTCAATGTAATAAAAACAAAAAGTTTTCGAAAGTAATATAACGAAATTTTATGTATTCATCCATGTATTGATGTCGTACGATATCAGATTTTCGGTGGTATTCAATGCTTAACTCACTTTATTAATATTTTATGAGATTGAGGGATGCTTTTCCGATTTGAAAAAATTATTTCGTAATATTGCTTCAGAGAACCAGAGTTTATTAGTTTTCAGAGGAACCTACGGTATATCTATTACCAAGCACATATATTGCAGTGACAAGAAATGCACGTGAGCGGTATTAAAACAAAAGAGATAAAAGTTACCGGAAAATGCCTCAGATTACACTAGAATGATCAAATTCTTCCATTTATCGGTGTACAGGATTTCAGGAGTACAGTTTGCAAGACAGACGTAAATATTTTTTTATGGCATAAGACGAATGTGATATTTTCTTCAGCAATTGAAATTAAGTTGGGAGTAATGAATTACCTATAATAGTAGTCAAGAGTTTCATAGTTTTCGAATAAGTACTTTTTAATTAGGAGTTTCTCTAACATTTTACGTACCTATTTCTCGTATATGTTTACGATTTCAATGTGCGTTCGAGATAATTTTACTAAGACATTTTAGGAGTAATCCCAAAATATCGTCAGATCATCAACATTTTTACTTTTAAGATCCACTCTTACATATAATCTAATTCCATGAATTATTCTCCAAATTCTTCATTTCCTTCGACCCCACATTCTCCTTTTGCTCATACTCAGAAATTCAGTTATTCACGTTCGACGCTCTTTTTATTTTAACCATGATAACCATGAACTTTTTATTTTAACCATGCAAACTGCGATTTTTTGGAGAGAGAGAGCGGATGACTATTGCACTGAGTGAAAATAAATGAAAGGGACGGAAATTAGGCATTGGGGACGATATGTAAAAGTGATAATAGTGAAACCCGAATGAACACAAATGAAGAAACTAAGTCGATTTGGACGACAGCGACAGACACATTGAGGAATTGAAAAGTTAGGACGCATTAGGAATGTAAAGAATCATGCACAACAATCAGATGAGTGCTAGAAAGAGGAAACAGACTGAAGTATTTTTACTTGTACAAAGGATTTTCATTGATTTGGTCGCTAAATGAGTTAGGATATAGGATGAAGTTATAGAGGCAGCAGAGTAAGAGAACTCCCGAGAAAGTCTGTTACGAATCTGAATTGTACTGTACCAAACCAAATGGTATAACCAGAATGTGAAATATGATATTTTTAGATGGAAACGCTATCAGAGTATTAAAGCGAATGCTACGAACTAACCCGGCACGTGAGCCAGAACTATAGTAACGTGTGGGTGTGTGGGTGGGGTTGAGTTGTCGGGTAATGAGATTATGCCTAGCGAATGGACCCTCTGGGATCTGGTTGATCCCAGTGCAATCCATCTGTGGTGGACAATGCGAGCTATCGGATTCTCCCGTATCCCCTACCTCTCATTCCACCATTGCCCATCGCTATCACACGCTTAGATCACGGATGAACGAACTTACGCTGTATGAAATCAGTCGACTCAACGAGGGCGTTAAGGTGGCGAAGACGAGCACCAGGAATAGGAGGCGGCTTCGAGAAACACGAGCGCGTCAGCGCGCGAAGTAGTGAGCAAACCGTCGACGGCGAGAACACGGCGACGGCGAGAACACTCCGATTTATACATAGTGATACTTCAAGGTCACGAGGACGGAATGAGGGACGCTGTCAACCTATCGGGAGCTTTGTTTATGTTATGTGTTATCTTAAATGTTTGGTATTTGAGCTCCCGATTGGATGACAATGACTCCCTCTCCTTCCAGTTTGTGAAAATGAAGTGCCTCTATGTTTAAACCAGAGTATAGCTGAGAACCAGTATTGCGGTCTCTGTAGTGACTGATCGGTAGACCTTAGAGTTCGAATCCCGCAGTGGTGTAGTTTCGACACTAGATAGCTAGAAGCTCTGCCTGGAGAATTCTATTGGCCTACTCTAACCGGTTGCTTTCCGCGGTTTCACCAATTAATACTAGATGAATGAAGAAACGGTACCCAACAAACGGATGAACTGCGCGCAATTTTTCCTTCCTCTTCCTTGTCTTATGATCTCCCCTTACACACACTCTTACAGTTATATGCACTAAGCTAAAAAGCATGTCGGAAGATCAGTCCTGGATTATGGCTTGGCTTGCCTGGGGCGTTCCCCCGTGAGAGACACCTGGAGGAGAAATTCCTCCGCAAGCCGACGGCGTGTAAGTCGGTGCCGGATCTCACATCCAGCTGGGGGAGACACCGTCACCTTCCGGGGATAAAACAGTTACTATACGACCGGGACTAACGTACCATAGCAGTTGTCGTGCTCAGAATCATCAGTCAATTGAGAGCACGAGCGGCAGTAGTGGGCGGGGCAGGCGAGATGAGCGAAGAGAGCGAGCAGGGGCGGCCGTGAGGACGAGCACAACGGGAGCGCGGAGAGGGGCAGAGCAGCGGGGCGCGGGCGGCGGGAGTCGCCAGCTGCTGTTGTCGCCGCGAGCGAGAAACGTTAATTGCTCCGCTTCGCGCTGATTAACCCATTAGCGAGCTAATTGGAGCGCCTGCCGGGCGGGCGCGCGAGAGGGCGGGGCACGAAGCAAAGGGAGTGCCGGTGTTGTTTCGCGGCGACCGGGACGCGCTCTGGCGCCAGCAGGGGGTACAAGGCGCTAAACGGCGGCGCACAGACAGCCCGGAGTTAACGGCTTAGCCAAAATGCCAGTGAGGCGACCTAGGTGGGCGATACCGCCCTCGTGTGCAGTCTACGGGCCGTCCAATGTTAATTTTTTAGTGCAGCATCATAGAGACGTTTTCGTGAAGGATTGTTTTTAAGATTTCTCTTACGAATGTTTTTAAGATTTCACACTCTGATTTAAATAATTGTTATTTTTCATAACTAGAAGAATTTATTGTGTGAAAATAGGTCTGCAACATTTGCAAATAAAGTATTCTTTAATCGAATGTTTCCCCTAGGTTTTTTTAAAAATTAATAATATATTTCTGCAAATGAGTGTACACTCGCTGGCATTTAATAAAAACTACAAAAAGAAAAATTATAACAAGTAATGCCTACAAATATAAAAAATAAAATAAATACAAATGAACAAACAAGAATGAAATAAAGAGAAAACACAAATAGACAAGAATAAATAGATAAAAAGTGCCCTCTCTACTCAATACCCAACTCTTCACTTACCTTCACTTCACCTCCCTTGGGCAAACAGTAATTTATTCATTAACTGTAGATCCGACTTTGCACGCACTTTGACCTTCACTGCATATCATTGGACATACTGTACTCTATACTTGCGCTCTTAAGAAATCTAGAACGCATTGCTCGCGTGCTTCTCGGAAAGGTCACCTACGACTCTGGCGCCAGGTAAATTGTTCCTGTCAACAATGGTCTTATTCAAAAAGCTGAATTTTTCTATGTTTTTTTTTCTGCATTTTATTTTGTGTGGTCGCTCCTACTTAAATAGCATGGCTTTTGAGAAGCAACAAATCAAAACGCATATTGTCCAATGGTAAAAAAAAATAGAGTTTGATATGAAATCGTGTCCTTTTTAATACGTATACACGCTCCTGCTTTCAGATTTCTTTAAAACGCATTTTAACACGTTAAATTAAATGCGTTTTGAAGAAATCTGAAAGCAGGAGCGTTCAGATCATACGAAAAACTACACGATTTCGTATCGAACTCAATTTTTCCACCAGCTACTAATATGCATTTTGATTAATTTCTCATTTCAAGTCTATCACTGATAGCTTTCCATGATAGTTTCTTTGTGTTGAAGAGAGCAGATTGACCACCGGTTACCCTTTACGTCCCGATGGGACGCATATTCGCCCTTGACCAACACACTTGCGGGCTCCTCTGATCGGGGTTCAGCGGAATGCGAGGTCCTCCGCGACAACACATTGAAGAGAGACAAGGGAAAAACAATCATTCCCAAGGCGGGACTCAAATCCGCGACCTTTCGGACCGGAGGGCTGAGTCGGTACACACTCGTAGCCACTTCGGCCGTCAATTTGACTAGAAATAATCAATTTATTTTTGTAGAAGTGATCGGGTTCGATTTGTGGAGCAGGCAAAACCTTGTTGTCTCGTGCTACCACATTGTTATATGTTGACTACCACGTTGAAGAACACAGGTTTCAGTGACTTCATTTGTTTCGAGAGTTATGCGCATATCTTCCTTCATTACTAGTTACGAAGAAGAGTCAAATTTGACTTCACTGTCATGACCGTTCATCAAACTAAAGTTCGCCCTGGCCGAAGAGCAGCGAGCCAGTTCTTACAAGAGTACGAGTGTGTTGGGGTACGAACATGTCGCAGATACCGCGTTCGCAGTAGAGCTCGACTGATTGCTTGATTTATTGGCAATTATTTGGTGTTTTATGGCACGTCAACTGCTACAGTCATTAGTACCGTCAGTATAAGATATGATTTATCATGGGAGGTTGTGGTGATACTGGGCGTGTGGAGGACATGGGAGGGGCGGGAGGTATTGGCTGGCCGGCCATGACATGACGGATACGACGTGCGGGAGAAACGGACGAAGCTTGATGAGCGGGACAAACAGAGCGGAGCGGGCTAGAGTGCGGGGCCGGAGGTCTTTGCAGGACGGCTACGGCAGATCGGATAGGGCATGCGGAGTATATGGATGAAGTGAGATGAATGGGCGGAAGAAGTAGAGCGGGAAGGGATAGATTTTCTGGTCGGGAATCATACTCAGAACGACCATGGCAGACCGGATTGGGCATGCGGAGGATATAGATGAAGCGAGGTGATTGCGAGGAATAAGTTGAGCGGAACGAGCTAGACAGGCGATACTCAGAACGACCATGGCAGGCCGGATAGGACGTGCGAGGGAGACGGACGAAGCTTGTGGGGTGTGCAAGGATGCATACTAGGCGATTGTGAGAAATAAGTATCTTCGGAAACGGCGGGTAATAATCTAGTTCATAAATGTATTGCATTAAGAAGTTAAACTCCGTGCACCGATAATGTTCCCCCAAAAATTAAAATAACCGTTTCAGATTCGTGGGGCCTTGATATCACATCAATGGGAGAATATCAATTTTGGTGAAACATCTGTTTACAAATATTTGGCAATGTTCACAAACAGGTGAGCGGACAGATATGTTTGGTCGAAGTAATTTTTTTTTTTTTCGAAATCAGATCTACAACCCTTCCCCCCAAGATGCACAAAATGTGAATTCTGATTATATTTCTAGTTGAAAAAAGTAATTAACTACATACTGTAACAAGAAAACCTATATTTTGGTATAAGGAACTAAGAAAATGAGTATTTTGTCGGGAAACCGGTACTTTTGTGCTATTGCGTAATAACACTTTCCCAATATTGCGTACATTGAGTGTAAAACATATTCGTACACCAGTGCATTTTAACAGATATTGTAACTATTATGCAATAATTAACTTATAATTAATATACATTTTCGTCATAGTATTAACCTAAGTGTACGGAAAAGTGAATAACAAAAACAGCGAAAAACACATGTACAAAGCAGATACAACTGTGGAAACTTGCTGAAATGTGAAATCTCGGGACGCAAAAAGTATTCGAACAGCAAATACAACTGTAAGGGTTTTAGCTTTCCTCCGCCTGACCCGTGGAAAATTTGTGACGCTAGGAAGGGTAGACAACAGTGGCCCTGCGTAGTGTTTGATAGGTAATTGACAGACGTCTGTATGTTTTATGAAAAGAAGAAATGGCTCGCAAAAGGAAGGAAATGTCATCGGAAAAAAGAAAACTTATTATCAGGTTGCACAATATATGTAAATCATTGCGGGAAATTTCTAAGATTTTAAGCAGACCATTCTGGGAGTCGTTGATAGGTTTAGTGTAAGGAAAACATTGGAAAGCATGAGAAAACTTGGATGTCCAAAGAAATTTAATGGAGCAGATGGTCATGCAATTCTACGGAAAGTGAAGAAAAATCCGCGATTACGTGCACCAAAAATACCGATTGATTGATTTTTTCGTGTTTCCGGGTGTGTTAAATGCTCTGGTCATTAGTCCCGTTAGTGTAGTGCATGTTTTTGTGCACACCGTAATTATGTTTATAATCTTAATATATTTTTAGCACATTGTCCTTAATGATACAGTACTTATTTGTTGAATTTGTGATGATGTATTTACATTAAAAGATTTAATTTTGTACAAACTTTCTAATGTTTTCCAGATATAATATTTAAATGATAAAAGGTGGTAAACAATGTCGGAAACGTTCATATTCATTCTCCCTTTTGCAGACATGTATCAACAGAACTATGTATCAACAGAACCAACTACAATATGCCATGTGAAGGTGAGTATGGCATGTGTCACGTTCTGGTGAGTGATATTTTGTAACTTTGTATTTGAATTTATGCGGTATAGATTGTTACAATATGTAATTCTTTATATCATTGATAAGTTAGATAGATAGCAGCGGTGGGATGTTCATGAATTGTTTGTATCACCTGCTCTTTTATTACCTTAAGTTTTAAAATGACATCTTACAATGACATTTTATTATTTTTATAATTTTTAAATAGTGTTTAAAATTTTTAATGATGTTTAATAATGATATTTTGTAACCGAAACAAATATGTAAATTTAAAAGCTTTTAATTGATGTCCTATTCTTTCACAATTTCTTCTGATATGACCACAGGACAATGGTCAAATGATGATCCAAAACAAAACAGAATGTGCTAGATGTTGTAAGACATGTTTGCAGTATTTTACAATGAAACAGCGACAAAGGTCTAATTCTCAAAAATTAAGATAGCAAGAACTCATTGTAGATATGTGTGGTAAATGCTTTAATACAGCAGGTAGGTAATTGACGGGCAATTAAAGTTTATCTCAGTAGTGTGTTTTACATATACGTGAAAATAAAACAAAAACATTTACACTCATTGCACTAAATGATATTTATCACTAATTCGAAAACTGCCATCGTTGCAAGTCGAATTCCATAACTGCGTTCTGTGAAGTCTCAGTTCACCAATTCGAGTCATTGCGGGTTCCTGGATGCGTAACCGTGAAGGTAGCCCTGGATCTTAGAGCGCGAGACCCTGGCTAAAGGGATGAAGGGCAGTAACTCACTACGACCGACGATAAAGACTGAGAATGATTACTAAAAACGAAGCGCCAAAATTGAAGCGAGACTATACTGCGATTTTCACAGAGCTGGACCTCAAGATCATTGAAGGCCCGCCACCACGGTAGCATTTAGGCACGGTTTTTCGCGTCTTTTTCAGTCGAGCTGCTAGAGTCACTTCATCTGCGGCACTGCTTGATACAGTCGCAAGCATGCAACACCTAGCGGCACTACTGAAAAAGGCGCGAAAACCCGTGCCTAAATGCTACCGTGGTGACGGGCCTTCAGTGACTTTGAGGTCCAACTATGTAAAAACCGCAGTGTAGCAAATGTTCCGTTTTCAACATGTTTAATTCGAAAGTGGAGAAATAAATATTAAAATATAAATTTGTATTCCATAGAATATGTTATAAATATTAAATCGCTGTTTTGTCAGGAAATGTTTGGAAATTGTGAAAATGTGAACGTGACGTAAAACCGCTTCTACATCTAATTTTGTCATTAATTCTAAGTTATATACAATCTTACCTCATTTGATAACTTGATTTTAAGACACTCTATTTATTTAATGTCAAAAACGATTAAAACTGTGTGACGTACGATGGGGAGAAGTGCAATACGTGCTTGGTTTCTTGATCTCTGGGATGTTTGTTCTAATTCATGCACATACTAAATTGAATTATGTATATATGTAGCAACGAGCGTCTTTGGCAAGATGTGACATGAAAATATTCCAGTGTATTAAAAACATTCAATAATAGTTGTTGAGGGACTCTAAAAGATTTGTTTTGCAATAGCGGTGTCGGAAAGCTCGAGGTTTTGATGGCCGACATCCTAAAAAACCGCCTTGCCTTGTTCTTGCAATAGAGATTTCTGTAATGACAGAAATTAAGTCTATCAGCACACATCGACTTTGGTATCTATTTTCCAACTAAGTATTTCAAACGAATATCTGTGTTATCTGTCCTGGGATAAGTTAATTACGTTTCTTCACAACTTATTCGTGCGTGTATGTATTATCACACTTATATCCACCCTGCAGCGCAAAAACAGCTGGATCACGGAGAACAGCGCCAAGGAGCTTTGAAACAAAGCACCGATCGTCAATAAATCATTTAACAGCTTTGAGGTATACGAGAATATCTTCCACTGCGACGTGATCCCGACAGCTGGTTGATTTTTGATGTTGATTTTTAACAATGCGTGCTAACGACGTCAAGTACAAATAGCTAGGTTTTCCAGTCAAACAATTGGCAACGTTTTGGCAACAAGTGCCAATAGTAACTGTAATGAAAATCCATCCTTTTGTTTCTGATTCATTTTTGTTGCGTTGGATGAGAGATATCTGCATTTTCTGGGAATAACATTTTAAGTTTTTCTATGACGTTATCTCTGTGAAATAACCCGGTGATAATAACAGTAAACCAGGGGCCCAGAGATTATATTTAAAATCCGAAGAGGAAGCAACTCTTCCGAGACCAGTAGATGTTCAGGTTAGATCGGCAAAGATCACCCGGTCCATGATTTTCTTGGCGATACCCACGTCGTTAGTGGCAAGATGGGCGCAGGGAGTATGTTATGCTTCCTATCGTTCGAGTTCTCACCCGGGTGGCTTCTATAATTATTAAGTATATAAATATTTTTTATAAAATAACTGAGCCCCTTAATTTGCCGGGCGCAGGGATAGATTGGAGATGTGGCCACTGCCGTCACCACATATAGTAGTTCTAGCGGGAAATTTAAATGCCTCGTTTAGTAGAGGGACTTAACTTCTTGTCTTCAATAACTTATCGGAATAACCGTCGGCTGTTATTAATAACAGTTGAAAAATAACTCTTCCATAATCGGCAACCTAACATGACCGACTTCTTAAAGAGTTCATTCAGTTGTGACCACTGTTAAGAGTTAAACCAGACAAAACGAATAACGTTGTTAACACCATAAAGCATTTGCAGCTACCTTACGGCGTTTACTTGTACCACGTCCCCAAACATGTTTGGGCAGAGAAACAGCTGATATGACGAGACTGGTTGAACTGCCAAGGAAGAGCATTGATTGACATAATGAATAGCGAATGTGTATAGAATATTACTAAATTAAGTAATTCGTGATTCGGGTTCAGATTGCAAATATTATTTCAAATAGGCAACTTGTACATGGTGAAATGACTGCCAAAAATAATGAGAAGGAGAAACTGTTTGCTTGCCTACAGCTCAAGTGAATCACGATTGTGTACACAATTCACTTCTCCTCATAGCACGTCATACGCAGTTTTAACTCTTTCTATAATTTATATCTATCTAATCTATAATTTGAATCACGATTGTGCACATAATTCCCTGCTCCTCATAGCACGTCATACGCAGTTTTAACTGTTCTGTTTTGTTGTTTTTTGTTGTTGTTTTTTTTTGACGCAAAATAAATAAAAAAATAAATAAGATTGATTACACCCAGTGACACTGTTATCGTACAAAATGGTTGCCACTAAAGCTTGTTCCGCGAAATAGATTGCAGTACTATGAATTTCAACTGATAACGACCAAAAACATGATAAACAAAATAACTGTTAAGAAATAACAGTTTAGCCGTGAGGGGCACATCCCTATCATTCAGTCACCCTAATTTCTGGCGATCCTTATGAGTGCAGTGAGATGGGTTGGGGGTATCCAGCTGCCCTGGTCTCCGGTTTAGGTCGCCCCCGGTTGGGCTCTTGGCTTTTCTGTGGCATTGACCGAATCTTGTGGGCATTCAAAAAGGTTTTGCCGCGGCATATTACGAATTACGCTCAAATTTGACATTCGTCTCAAATTATTTAATGGAAAGCTGTCTCTCAACTTACTATATTCATTACACTTATGGGGAGATTACATTTTCTGGGGACATTGAAAATACAATAACTTGAAACGAAATCTGAAACTACTGTTTCTTATAGTTTTATATCGTAAATTCGATTTTTTTTGTAACGTGTTTGCAATTTGCACCACTTAACACTACAAACAAGAGATGCTACAACACATACTTTCTCACATTATAGGAAATAGTTACGTTATGTTGAAATATTGTAATTTTGTCGTACTAAAATCTCAAGGATAACTTTAAAAAGTCTAATGCTAATGAAGCGTCGTGTTAGGAACATTTCTAAAATTTAAAAGTGAAACAAACACTAATAATTTTAACTACGTAATTTTAACTCGTAATACAGTATTTGCCGCACGTACAAAAAAGAAAGGGCCTTGATTACATCCAAATGAGCTAACAATATCTGAATATCATAATCTGCGATCCAAGCTTCGTATATAAAAGTATATATAGTAAAAGAAATCTATTTGTCAGTTCTACGTTAAATATTTTACCTTCGTTACATCTAATTCATTTTATTAGAATGTTTTTTTAACATTGTATGATGAACACAACCGGCAACCATCACAAAAATCCGAAGACTTTCCAGCCACCTTGTTGCCTGTTTGCGAACATTTTAACGCATCAAATGGAAGCACGGTAAATTTGGATTTACCATTTCGTAGTTTTCCAATTTTCTGAAATTAAGAGAGGTGCCGAAAATGGGTCCCACATCACTTTCTTTGACATTCTTTGCAATATACGTGAAAAATTTTAAAGAAAAAACTTGGAGCTGTTTCTAAGCAAATAATTGTTTAAAATTTAAACATTGACTAGGTTTGACGCAAAATTAAACAAAAAATTTTGCTCGTATTTTCGAATTTTGGAACCTAACCTTATTTGAAGATCTAATGACACATTTCATTAAGAAAAAAAAACTATCTTCATAATTGAAGTTGAAGGAAGAAGTCGAAAAAATTTACAATTATCGAAAAATCAGAGATTTCAACAAAAATGAGGCCTGCACGATTTTCTCAAGCGTCCTTTACGATATCCGAGGACAAAATTTAATCAAAAAATTTGGCACTAATTTTTTTTTAAATGTCCCCAAGCATTACTATACATTTTTACCACGGCATGACAATACTTTTCCTATACTGCATAAGCAGTATTGAAAAAGTGAAAACACGTAAAAAATAATTAGGATTAAGAGGTAATACGAAAAAAATCAGAATTATTTGACTTACAATCTAACAAAGGAAATGCTGAATAGCTAATCACTTCCAGCTCAAACTTCGACAAATACACTCGACTCTACAGGATCCTGTGAGTGAATGGGAAACATTGCACAACTTCTCTTGGAATATTATACGCTATAAACTATCCTCAAAGCGTACTAATCACGATTGCCATCTGCGCAATTTTCGACAGGTGTGATCGGCAATTTTGATTGGAGTCCAGCTGCGTGTGAAACATTTTCTGTGCCGGAAAAGTGGTTTTTATGTATAAGATATATTTTGTTTCTTACAAAATTCACTGTCCTTCAATATGTATAAAACGTTTAACTTACCATTAAAAGCAATTAAAAATATTATTCGCAAATGGCATTATTGTCTTAGTTATAATCTCTTAACTATTAGAGACAAAACAAAAAAGTATCATTACTAGTTCTTTCTCCTTAATCTTCCATTTAAGAGTGTAAATTAACAGATATAATTTGCTTTTTATTAAATTGTACTGTATTTGACCTTTAGTATTTGATATCTTGACTCCAGTTTAAACAAATTTTACTTGTTTGTGATTGTCTTTTGTGAAAACAGTAACTACAATAAGGAGATCTACAGATTTCAAGCGCTCGCATATTCGTGATTTTGGAATAGATTAATTGATAAAATTATGTTCGATATGTGTGTTTTACCTTCTTTAATTACAACTTACAATAATTTCTTACCCTCTCCAGTCAATATAGTAACCGTCGAAACAGTTGCTGAAAGGAGGCAACCGCAATACCGATGTGGCTACATTATAAAAAAATCCAATTCGCTGCGTATCGTTGTTACTCATCTATCCTGTGTCCCCTGGTATAAATGAATATATTCCGAACTCTTTGAAGCAAATTACCTATTCCCATTCTAAAATTAGATTCTTCTCGGGGCTCCAGTCATAATATGTAAGATTGTTACAACGGTCAAGAAATATGTATGGGAAATGTGTGCCAAATATGACTAGCTAACGAAAAATAGTTGGTAGTACATTGAATTTATAATATTAGGAATGCATTAATCTTCATGTGAGATTTTAGAAAAATTTGATAAAAATTATTACACACCATTGTATTTATGTAATATGAGTTGCCGATGTACACAACGCAAAATTTCGGCGGTCATTCTTCACGATATAAAATACAGGGCACGAATGAGGCTATCTCGTGACGCAGAGCGAAGTCACTTGCCGTTCACCAAGGAGGTCCGGGTTCGATTCCCATCGAATCTCATGTGAAATTTGTTCCAACAAAACGAGTTTGGCTGCTTTACTAAGCCCCCTGTGAAGTGTCCTAAACCCTACCCCTATCCTTATTCCTTCCCAATTCTGGTCGCTGGGTAGTGACGCAGGTGCGCGTGGTAGGAGGCGCGTACGCGGAGATGCTACCTGGCGGCCCTCTTGACAACTGACTGCGACGAGAAGTGACGAATATAATATTAACGAGGGATTACTCCAAAATTAAAAGCGTTGTAATTAATGGAGGATTACTCCTAAAGCGCTAAACGCCCCCAAGGGGCTTGGGGACGCGTTGCGTCAATTGTAGGCGCAACAAATTTTTAAACAAAATTGCGCGTGAAGCATTGATATTTCCCTCGTGATTGTTATGTGGAAGCCACTGGAATGGTTTAATGGCAAGAATTGGCAAAAAGCACCGTATGATAAGAAAAAGTTCGTTGAGATAGAAAGTTATTAACAAGACAGATAGTTGTTCTGAACACAAAGCAACACTGTTTGTGATTAGCCTTTCCAATAGGTAGCCCAGCTGATGATAAGTTAAGCAAAAATGTGTCAAAATTGAACCATCAATTAAACCTAAATGTCACGCGTAAGAAAAAAATATAAGGAACCAAACTGTAAGAAATATTATGTAAAATATTTTAGTAAAGAGTAGTTTTTGCCTAAATTCGAAATTTTGTAGGTATACGCAAAACCATAATAAAAAAACGAAACTAACATTTTCATCGAAATTTTGGCAAACTTCAGATTCGCATTCACCCACCCACCCCTCAGCATAAAGGAACGAAAAATCAAAACTTCTCTACAATTTGTTTTACAACATCCTTTTTGAGCACATAATGACTGGACTATAAAGCGATTGCCACAATTTTTACGATATTTAGTCGCATTAAAAGAGTTTTTTTTCGATCTGAAAAGTTACTCTTCACTGACGTATGTTGCCTCTGACAAGCAATTCAATTACAATCCACTGTGCATCTTATGATAACCAAAAACATCATTAATTGACCCATAACTGGCTAGTGGTAGAACGCACTAAACCAGCTAAAAAGCTTAAGTTAATGAGTTTGGTCACATGCAGTATTTTTACGAAGATTTACGACACTCAACATAATTACTAGAACTCTAAAACATAGAACATAAAAGTATTAAAAAATGAATACATACCTTAATGCTATTCTGGAGATTGAGATTTAGATAAAAGGAAATGGCGAAGAGATGGAACAGAGTCAAAACGACACAATGATACTGTTATTCTTCCAATAAAGTTTCACTTCCACCTCAGAGAAACTGTCATTTTGTTATGATAATAAATATAATTCACACGTCACAGGCAAGCAATCATATGCTTATTACTACTTTGCTATAATGTGGAATCCATTTGCTAAATGTAAATCACCCTCGTGAAGTAACCAGCTCTCTATGCTGTGCATATCGTTCTTGGCAACAGACCAGCGTTGCCAAAAGTATTAGAGGTATACACGCGACTTGAACGGATATCGATTCCGTTTAATATGCTTGTTTGGAATGTGAATAAAGTAAGAGCAGTTCCCTCATTTAAGTGATTTCCACTTTGTTGAAAACTGACCAGGTGTTTCTTTTCCATCACCATTCCAAATAACTGTATATATTTTGTCATTGCACCAGGAGTTGAATTCCTGCAGTAATAGTCGATGAAAGGAAAAAAATATTTTACCTCTTTTTTTAGAAAAGTTCGATGTATCGATCTCGATACATGTAGTAAGAAAGGCTGTGAAATCGTGAAGATTTTGAGGCACCAGTCTTGCTTTTGGTTACTTCAAATAATGTGAAATACTTTTCAACAGTATCAGGGAAAAGTAAAACCAGAATAAAATCACGAATGGATGTGTGAGAGGGACGGCGTTGCCGCATAGTACTAGCTCGACCACTTGGCAGTGTTGCCAAGATATGGGGTTTTATCCCTACATTTAAAGTTTTTTTGATGTTTAGTGGATGTTTTAGGGGGCAAATTTATTTGTTTTCTATTGTTTTTAAATTTTAATGTTTCAAAATATCAATTATGTCACAAAATCCAAAATAATTCCCTATGATTATTGAGGTATATTTATTCAAATATAACTAAACGAAGCGAAAACGCTTATGAACGTGTAAGATCAAATAAATTCCTCCGTTTAAAATTGGGCGGTTACGTGTCACAACCAACGATAGGTAGAAGAAGGCAACACATTTAATGAAAATGAGGCAATCACTGCAATAAACAAGTAATGGAAACAACGATTTCAGTTGTTAACGGTTGAGTTAACTTTTCACAAATGTATCATTGTCTCTTTTTCAGTAACTTTCAGTTTCGTAACTCGTACGCTTCGAAACAAAATATATACAATGTGTATATATGTAGATTATTATATAAATAGGAATATATATTTTATATATTACAAATATAAGAGTTTATCGTAAAATGTAAATATCATCATATGCAATTAATAGTAATTTTTTCGTATTTCTTTAGTTTCTATACCTCCACAAATATTTTAAACATGAAATAATAATTTTTTGAATTAGGTGAGTCTTTGAACTTTTTGGTGGTTTTCGCAAGGGTATTTAGTGGAAAATACTTAAGACCACTTGTCAATACTGCCACCTCATGATATTACCACGCTGCCATATCCGATTAATAAGTGATCTAAAACGTTACGTATCTTTGGATGAGGGACAATCAAAAAGTCATTATGTTTAATACGTTTATTTCATTGATTCAATTTAAAAAGTATAAACGCAGCGTTTTGAGATCTGATATACTGCTTTTTTATCACGTACATTGAGAGTAAAACGTGAGTGGACACTTGTTTTGGGTCTGTGAAAACCGAACAAAGGGAGTTAGCAGTGAGACAACAATCATGGCAATAAATAAGATTTTCATTTTCACAGCTCGATACTAAGGGAAACAAGAAACGCTTAATCACAATGGAACGCAAAGTCTTTTGGTACCTGTAAGTAAATGTTTATTAACATGTATTAACTCAAAAGAAATTAGTAAGAAAGTGGTTTGCGTCTTTCTGCAAAATTCAGCCCCTGCCCCTTCCCCATTTCTGATCTATTCAGATGTAGGGTAAGCCATGGTGAAATGGTTTCCAGGAGAGAATTTACTGTTAGAGAATGCAAAGGGGTGATTCATTGACAAAACATCGAAACGGGAGATATTTCAACTGGCTGAAATCACAAAGTTAACGGTCATTGTTAGAAGCCGGATTTCAATGCAAATGCATATTTCCCCCATATAGGAAATATCCTCACTTGGTAGCATTTGTGCATGAACCATCCATTTCGAATTATTTAAATGTGCTTTTAGGACCAATTAATTATATGTCAATATAATTCGATTAATTATATTGACATTTTATTTGTGGTTTGACGGAGTTGAAAGACCCAGAAATATTGCTTCTTTAATTGTATACGATACGTATCCTCTATAGGACTTGGTACGTTTTGAATGTAGTATGCCGTATTTTTTTGAGAGGACAATCCTCATTGAAACGTTTCCCTTAATTTACTATAAATGTGTTTTGGTTTGTTGAATATTTTCTTTAGCAAAGAGTATGATCGCATAGCTTACAAGTAACAGTTTGTTCATTTAACCATGAAAAAAAAACTTATTGGAAGTTATTATATAACACGAGATTGTGAATAGCTCATAACGAATCCAACATGATGTTTCGCAGTCTTGTCCCGCAGTTCTCTCACAAGTTCACCTCGTTACTGGAATTATGTACAATATCAGGCGTCGAGGAATCGATACTAAAAATAAGAGTTTAAGTTACTCCGTACTTGATGTCTACAAAAAAAGGGGCGGTAAAAATATTTTTTTCTATACGCCAAGGCTCTAAATCTTCGATTCATTTTTATAAAACTTTCGATAATTTTGTATAGAGCACGTAGCTCCTGGAGATGCACCTTCGGCATAGATATATATACTAACTAGATACCTAACTCCCGGCGCGCTGCTGAGGTACGAGTGAAGCCGCTGGTGCGCGCGGTCGCCATGATTGGGAAAGGCAGAAAGCTGCGCGAGCGGAACTGCGGCGCAGTAGGAGACACAATATAAATGAAAGTAATTCTTATGTTCTAATATTTTTCTTCATAAAATTTTTGATAGGAACTTTTGGCAGATTTCTTCTAATACTCCAGTTTCACAATCGCTAAATATGTTGAGCACGTAAATTCCTTGAATGAATTACTTCTATACATAACCTGCTCACAATACATATTTTCTTCCAAATTTGAACAAATTGGGATATTTACGGTACAAAAATAACAAAATTATAAGTGAAAAATATTTTATTCATTTCTGAAAAGAATCAATTTTGTGAGTTTCTGTCTGCAGCTTGCAGTAGACTGTAGACGTCCAGCATAAGCATGCAGTCTAATTGTAATATACTTTTGACATATAAGAACAATAAGTTCTACCCTGTGAACATTTTCACCGAATCCGTTACTGCAGATGAGATCCTTAAAAACTGAACTATCCCAAGCAAATTTTTTCATATTATAAATTATTTTCCCAACAAGATTTTTCTCTTTTACATTAGAAAAATCATTGGTATGAATAATCAAATTTTTTCACATTCTTTTACAATTTTATAGACATCATTTCATGCTGGCATCAATCCACCCTTCTTTTTAAATGAAAGAGACTTCTAAATTGAAAAAAGCGGGAAGTTTCTAAGTTTTCAGTAACCGCTAATACACAAGCAGAACATGAAATTTTTTGGATTACTGACTTCACAATATACCCTGCTATATAATACAAAATATTGTCCTTAGCCAATGTGGTATGCCCATTCAATCTTGAAATGCCTAGGTCCAACATTTTCTCATTAACATTTGGTTGGTCATTTTCAGGATCCATTACACATAGAGATTGTTGGTATCGCTGGTACGACCATTTCAAATCAAAAATGCAGCCTGACCTATCAATTTCTAGGGCTATACAATTAGCAGAAGGGGAGGCATCTATGCTATTTTTTAACATTATTTGCTTCATTGCAGATTTAAATTGAAGAACATTTGGATTATTATTAGAGCCAAATCTGTTTCTTATTTTTGAAAAGAGAAGTTCCAAATGATCCTGGGAAATCTTATAAGTCAAAAAAAATTTCATACTGGGAACAGTAGCAAATAAAACCCTTGCAACAGACATTACAGATTTAACACATAAAGCAAGTCCTACAATAAAAGTCTTTTTTGGGCCACAATACAAAAAATTACCATGAGTGTCCTTTAAAGTAAACAAATACTGCACCAATGGGAGAATGAAACTTTCCATACTGTCAATATTTTCTGGGCTTATTGGAGCTTTGAATCCCTTAGCAAATGGATTTCTGCTGTTCAAGAAATCAAATAATCTGTCAATTACACGAATGAATTTAACAGTTTCATCACAGTCTTTAAATTCCTCTAAACCAGCACTTTTTAAAAACTCTAACGCATCAGCAGTAGAAGAACTTAAGGCTTGAGCTGCATATTCAACTTTCATTTTATTTTTTTGCCATTCAATGTGGCTTTTACTTCATTTATTACCTAACTTAAGTCCAATGCTATTTTGCATAGTGTGCAGTTTGACTACAATATTCCAGTCAACTACCCCTTGTTGAGTTTGAATCTGGCCTAAAGACTTTAGCATTGCGTGCCAACTTTATCAAGTTACATGCATCAGGAGTAAAATGAATAGCATCACCTGATGCAGGATTATTAACTCTTCCATTAATATCTTGGAAGATACCAGATGTGGTGCAGCCCAAACTGGTGAATGTTGCAAAATTAGTTGCAGTACAATCTGACGTAACAGCCCATACTCTCACTCCACTGTCACTGCACCAAATTAGGGCATTTTTAATCAACTCTCTCTGTGTCACAGCACTAATTTTAGTGATTAAGAAATAGCCTACTGGCCATTTCCATTTCCCTGCCACATGCACTAACATAAAAACATGTGCTTCCGTTGCTTGTGTTTCTGTGCTCTCCAACTGCAGATTCTTTCCGAAATCACAATAACCAAAGAATTGACCACTTTTTGGATGCCAGACAATCTGTTTCCTTATTGCCATTCCATCTACAATAAGACAGCAATCTTTGTCTTCAGGAAGAAAGGATTTTATTGCTTCAAACACTTCCTTAAAAAATCCTGGTTCAGCGTCCACAGATGCAGTCCAATTAGAGATTGCAGATGGATTGGGCAATGCCAATATTGTTCTAAAAAGATAAGTGTGATATCAATAATACTTCAATAATGCTGTTAAAAATAAAATATGAATTCAAAATGTTATTTTACTATACAACGACCTACCTGCAGAACTCGTAAGCTTTTGGAGAATGATAGTGAAGTGTGAGAGCAAATTGCTTTAGTGAATCCGAATATCTATGCCCATTTGCAGATCTTTTGCAATTTTTCATTTCATTTTTAAATATTTCCTGGGCCACACTACCAAAATTTTCAATAATTGATATTTCTGCTTCACTATCGAGAAAACCTCTATCGCGCAAACTCTTCAACAAATCTTTTAAATTACAAACTGTTTTGTCTCTTCTCCTCACTTTCTGTTGTAACATCTTTACTTTCTTTCTTAATTGTATTACAGTTTCTGACTCGTTATGTTCCGTTTGCACCGCTTTCTCTGCATTACTTTCGGTCGAAACGAAGTTATCACAAAACTGATTTTCGTTCACTGTGGGCGTAGTACTTTCTTTTAAAGCTGCCCGCAACCTTGGTATTTTGGGCTTGCACTGATAATACGCTGGAAATGCTGGAAATACCGAAAGTACTGCATTTGGCTTCAAGCGTTTGATGTAAGACCCTGGACGATCTAAAAAGTCAGTGGGTAAGAAATGCTCGCTGCACAATTTGCTCGCTTTGGTGGGCGAGAATCCTTTCCGTTTCAAGACCTGCACCCATTGTTTCACTTTACCCTCGTCTTTAAATGGAAATTTGCAAATTTATTACATATTATCACTTTATTGTAATAATAAAGAGCAACTAAACATGCACGAACATTAACATGCATTACAATCCACAAACATGAGTTTCTTTCCGTAATTACTCACCCAAAAAATTGTATGTTTCCACCGGTTTTGAACCTATTAGTGCAACCATATGCACAACAGGAAGCTAGCATTTTCAATGAAGGTACGTATTCAACGATTTCAGGAATTGCAGTCCCCTAAAAGGAGCAGAACCGATCGCCTTTCTACTAACAACACAGCTGACGAAGTGCGTTCCGAAATGCTCTTTGCCTTTCCTAATGATGGCCGCCGCGCGCACGGGTGGCTTCAGTTATCGCAGTCGAGTCGGCCATCTAGTTAGTATATATATCTATGACCTTCGGTGTTCTTCTCATGCTCGTTTACTCAAAAATGTTAACAAGATTTGATTTTCTTTAAGGAAAAAATTACGTTTTAGATATATATTTATTACCGATAATTTGTTTAATAAATATTTTAAATTGTAATAAAAAAATAATCCAAAGACGAACAATAAATGTGTGCAGTGACATCATTATATTCCGTTGAGGTAGGTCATAAATAAATCATTCTTATTATTTAGTTATGAATTATATTCATTTGTGTGTGCCGAACGTTTAAATTCGTCGCACGCGTTCTTTTGGAGCAGCTGGAGCATGATGGAAAGAGATGAGTGGGGCTGGGCTCCAGTTCACCGATTTTTGCTCGTTCTGCGCATTACCAGTTTGCGTCAGGAACAACGCAACCACAACATGGGTGCTTCGTTTGAAAAGCCAGACCAGACGTTGGCTGTCAAGTTGCACGGAGAGCAAGAAGTGTTCAGAAACATTTTGAAAATGGCATGAAGAGACAATTCTCACCAGTGACCAACCAAAAATAACATGATAAAGGTGTAATGTAAATAAAATATGCATTTTTTAAGTGCTTCGTATATCAGTTTCAATGACTTGTAACTAATGATGTTTCTGGCATTTAAAATTCCCGCTAAAATTATGACGCAAACTGGTGCCTGAAGCTCATTGGCTGAAGTCGAATGCGCAAGAGCCCCCCCCCCCCCCAATTCCGAGACAGACGTTTGCCGTCAATCGATTTTTCGGTATTAATCAAATGTGGATTACGACGTGTGGGAAAGTTATTTACTTTTTATACGATCATGATTTATCCACTTTTTCGTTACCAGGGTGCGGCAAGACTTCAAACGAAAACTCACCGTTTTCCACGCACGATCACAATACTTTCTCTTTTTTCGAAGGGCAATAGCAAAGTTAAAACAATATCATTTACTCAAAAGAGCACTTATACAAATTCATCAGATTCATTACTGACTAAATAAATTGACGAAAAGTAGTGAATGTTTTTAATAATTGTTCTATAGCACTAGTTTATATAAAATAACTGAATTGTTTGGAGTGTTTGTGACTTTTTGTGTCGGTATTGTTTGCAATGAATTTAAAAATAAAAAAGCATCAATATTTATTCGTAGTACTTATAATATTAGGATGTATAATGATTCACTGATTTCTGAGCCAAAAATATATCAAAACGAAATGGAAAAATAAGGAAATACTACTAAACAAGATGCATTTCGAAAACTTGTTCGTATGCAAATAGCGGGCAGCGATCAAAAACTCGATTCCTGAAGTTGCGGTCTTGAAGAGTCTTGAAGAGTTGCCGACAAAACCCCGATCGCCGAATGCCCCCATTGTCGAAAAAACGATCTCATGCTCACCATAAAATTGTCTCGTACATTCGGTGTTCATTTAAGCCGCTTAGGATGGATTATCACAGATTGTCATTCACATCCCATGGAGTACATGTCGTGACTCCTTACAAACTATAAGATAAAGCAGTGGTGGTTTCACTACATACCGAAAACAGCAAATTGGCGATGATTACTGCAGTAAATCGTGTGCACTGCTAGTTGAAATTGTAATTACATGACATTGTCGAAATCCTCTTTCTTCTGCCCAAATTTCACTCCATTTGAGAATGTCCTTTTGAATGCATTAATATATTTGTATTAGATTAAAGAGGACGGCTCGATTTTAACGTGATTCCATCTCGCACACGAAAATGGCTCTGAAAATTGAAGTAGGCTTCATGCAGAGAGCTTGAGTACCTATATGCGAACAGTAAAAATAGAGAAAGAAAATGTGTTATTACGAGGTACCATTTCAAGCACATCAGTCGCGCACCGCAGTTTTGAAGTCTAAAAAAACATGACGTACGGTACACGAGGCAAGTCAAATTCGTAGTGCAAGGAAATCCGTAATCGTACGTTCCCATTAAACTGTGACAGCGCAATTTATTTCAAAATCTTGAGACGTAGCTGGAAACAGCATGGGTAATTTCTGTAAACGCATATTATTTGGCATTCGATAAGGACAATACTGTTGTTATTGACCAAAAAACAATAAATTATTGTATTACAGCAGGGCCCATTATTGCTTCTGTACATTTCTTTCTGCATACAGTGTTGTTACGCTCATTGTTCCTTCTGCATAATAATAATAATAATAATAATAATAATAATAATAATAATAATAATAATAATACTTTGAACATTTATTCGAGGGTTACAGATAATAGCTGCAAAATAGACGTTGTCAAGAAAGGAACTGCATGGACTCCATGCATATGATCTCAAACTACCTCATGTAGTATCAAAAGCCTCAAACACTTGCCTAAAATATGGTGCTCTATTTAGTGAAACAGAAGGGTTCATAGTTCCAATACAGAATCAAGTTATTAACACCAAAAGCTACGGAAAACAAATCCTCGAACTAATAATAGATGACAAGTGTATAAAATGCCATACAACAGTTGAGAGCATACCGCACATCAGGGTGCAAATTAATGGCCCACACAGATTACACCTATAGGCACAATCAAATATTATTCATTAGAAACTGGCGGTGAAATCCAAACTGCCACAAATCACTTGTTCGTATTCCAAATAAGTTCCCAATACAGTTCTTGAAAATTGAAACAAGTTGTACAAACTACAAGACTGAGAAATTTGAATCGTAACTGTACAAACCTTCTTAGTCAAGAAATATTTCGGTAGCACTGCTACTCTGTGAATTATTACAGAAGTTATGCCAAATTAATGATTTGATTAATGTTGGCTATGTTCATAATTCAGTGTCATAGTGATAGGCTCAAAAATTCAATTGGCATTACGACAATAACTTTGTCGCTTAAGATTGTTTAGGTAAACCAAATTTCATTTTAAAATCCGGAAAATATCTAAGAATTCAGCAATGTTTCCCTTTCAAGAGTTTCAAGGAAGAAAAATTCAAGTGGATTTATAGCGCAAAATCTGTAATTGTTTTAAGTATTCTATAATTCTGTTGTATCTTTTTTTTAATCAATACATAGTCTCAGCATTTCCATTAAAAGGAGTCAAATTTAATTTTCCAACCTGCTAGATTCAAGCAAGATCGTCGTATCGTCTTCATTTTACTACAAACTACCTTCAAAGTTGCGGTCGTATTCCCTCGAACAGAGAAGTCGACTTAAGGCCAGCTTGTTAATCAGAACACGGAAGTTTTTTTTTTTGAAAGTTGTCCGCCCTGCACGGGGCTCTCTTCCGGAGCTCTTCTGTTATTCAGACGCGAGCCTCGTCGTGTCGATAGTAACTGTCGGGCGATAGTATACTGTCGGGGAATCCGGCGCGGCGGGACAGTTGAAACACGACGGAGCTCGGGGATGGCGGGGTCTCGCCGCCTCTCCCCCGCTTCTCCCCGCCCTCCAGAGCCTTCCCGCGTCATAAAATCCCGTTTTATTGCCTCCCTGTGGGGGGAAGTGTACAGGCGAGGCGCGAGGGCCCACGGCTCCGCATCGTAAAGAAGAAGAAGAAATAATTACTTGAAATGTGATTCCTACCCGTAGAAGTAACTCCTGCTGGGTCGCGCCAAGCCGACACATCGTACCCTGCTCGCTCCTTTTTCAATAAGCGCTGTTCGCACGCAATCCTTGGTAAAGCACGACGGTTTGGTAGTGCTGTTGAATAAAATCTTACACCAGTCGTAGAGTCGGTTCTGATGTAGGGGCTATCTTGTCCATCACGTCTGGATGGCAATGGCAAGACTGATATCAAACCAATGATCACAGAGCCGATGGAGTTTTTTACGGTAGAGAAACGTGACGACGTTCATGGCGAAAAGATCCCTCGGACACTACTTAAGAGTTTCTTTAAAATCTTCCGCCAAGACGGGTGGATCCAGCCGATCATGGCAGGGGGGTCGTAGATTTTTGCTAAATAATAGACATATTTGTTATTATATTGTACATTATTTATGTACTGTAGATAGGATACTATACAATACCCCCTGGATCCGCCGGTGAGTCAAGAGTACGTTCATGGTACTCATATTTGGATGAGAAGTGGCAGCGGATATATAAACGAGAACCTACTCATTCTACAGGTCAAATTTAACGTCAAAATTGGCGCGCCCACCGTCTCTAGAGAAGGCTACAGTAAACAACTCCACGATGATCCCAGGGAAGGAATTTTATTCAGGCGCAAGACCAGTCGTGTGGATGAAAATTTCCAAGCAATAATTGGGCTAAACTTCGACTGGTATACAAATCTACATTTGGGCAAAAGCATACACGAACACAGTGCAAATTATTTCTAATGAAACGATAGAATGACATTCTTATCAGCTAAAATGTCGCATAGTCATTACTTTATTATTTGCATTTCCATTAGGTCATCTTGGACATACTGTACTTATAAAAATGAATTTATAGGCCATCGTACGAGTATTTACTTAGTTATAAGTAAACCTTTACTTCATTGGCATCTTTAAATGTCTAGGCATTATTCTCAAACATTCGAACTCTTAATAGAAATATTGATTTACACAGATGTTCAGACTTATCCGCACCAAATTAAAAGCTTAAGTTGTGAAGACCGCAAAGAATTAATCATCAAAAATATTAATATTTGAAACCCGAAATTAAGAGTTAATGTTTGCAATTGATCGTTCCACTCAAATCCCGTTTTAATACACTTCGCAGAGGCAGATATCCACTTGAATTTTAAAACAGAAAAGGTACAGATTGTCATTCACAAATTGTTACATGAAATTACAATTTTGGGCCTTTCTCTTTGTAATTTCATGTAGCAGATATCCACTGTCCATTACTTCTTACCGAGGTTGAAAACTAAGTGTTCATAAGTTAGAAACATAAGTGTCGACGAAAAAAAGTAAAACTTAAGGAATCATTATTCATGGAGAGAATATCACAATACATTATAACTTACAAATGAAACAAAACAAAAATAAATGTTTGCTGCTTTTGAGAACAACCCAACACATATGGTTTAGGGAGTTTAAAACGTCTATGTCCTTCATGTCAACTACACTTATGTGTACCTAGGTATGTACAACAATATACAATGCTGAATGAACGTGGCTACGTTATTTGTAGATTATACACCTGGAATTAACTACATTGTACTACTGTATGTCTGCTTCAATGTTCGTAAAGTAATAGTAGTTATTACAAAATTGCTGAATGAGAAATACCTACTGTTCACACGTCCAAACTCATAAAATCACGATCTGGGCTGTCCGGGTGATGCCGCGTCGACGCGGCGTCACCCGGACAGCCCAGATCATGACTCTGGCCGCGGAAGCCTACGATATCATAAAATCACGAAACACTCACAGTTCAAAACCGTTCACTTGAATTAATCCAGATGACTATAGCAGTGAAGAGAAAAAAAACAATCCAAAATTTCTCCCACAGGCTCTTTGAAAACTTCGTCTAGGTACGAAGCCAAGAAAAATTTAAGCCAGGAAAGCAGAAAAAAATTAATATAAACATGTAAAATCAGGGAAATTCTGATATTGGGCGAATTCAAGGGACAAAGGGAAAATGTAAATTCCGCCATCCCGACGCGCTTCCTCCAGGAGAAGCCACAGCACCCACCTCTTCCCTCACAGCCGGCCCAGCAACAAGGAGAGAATTATACCCGGATTACTCTAAGCCCTGTCTATTTCTAGCGCTTGGTGGGAAGAAACATTCAACATCTTCCAGCATTCTTTCCATCACTTTTCCACAGTCACAAGATAAAGTGGAAAAGGTTGGAATATTTAACATCGAAATTGTAAAAACAGAGAAAATACTTCTTAGTAGATATATAGGGGAATTCGAAGGACCAAGGAAAAACAGCACAAATTATGGGAAAACGTAATATTCCAGCAATACAAAAGCGTGGTTTTATTGTACTCGTAATTGTGGAAAAAGAATATGAATGTATTCTGTACTTATGTAAAATCCGCCATCCCGACGCGCTTTCCATCAGGAGCCGCCATAGCACACACCTCGACTCTGAGCTAACCGAGCAGATAGGAGAGAAGTATACAGTGGCGGATTAACTTGATTGCCGACTATAGGCTGAAGCGAAAATGCCGCCCTTCCTGACCCCTTGTGAAACACAATATTTACATAAAAATCAAAAAGCTATTTAGTACCAATTCCATGTCAGTGAATGAACATTAAAATTTAGTTTACAAAAATAGTTATTTTTATCTAGAATATTTTATTTATTTATTTTATTTATTTTACGTCAAAAAACAGTTAAAAACTGCGTATGACGTGCTATGGGGAAAAGTGAATTGTGTGCACATTTTCAAAATTCTGTGATCCCTACACTGTCATATACTACTTAAAATTTGAATTTTTGAAAGGGAGAAAAAAAAACTCCCATGTAATAAAATCTATTTTCAAGGATAAACAAGCAATAAATTTTGAATTTTGAAAGGGAGAAAAAAAAATCTCCCATGTAAAAAAATCTATTTTCAAGGGTAAATAAGCAATAAATTTTGAATTTTGAAAGGGAGAAAAAAACAAACAAAAAAAACTCCCATGTAATAAAATCTATTTTCAAAGATAAATAAGCAATAAATTTTGGCTCTTATTACTTCCTGCCTTATTACTTTTAATTTTATCAAATTTCATTATAAGATTCTTTACAGAAGTTTACGTCTACATTTCTTGCTAGCAAAGTTTTCAATTAAAGTGTTGTAATCTAAAGACAATGTTAAATTGGATTCAATACATAAAACGGCAAGATAATTTAATCTACCTTCTGACATAACTGAACGCAAATAATTTTGGATTCTTTTTAAACAAGAAAATGAGCGCTCCGCAGAACAATTTGTAACTGGATGACTAAGAAATATATGCCAAGCAATATCGATATTTGGATAAAAATATTATGTAGTTCTGATATTTGGAGAGACTTAAGGAAATCCTTTGGCTTAATCTTTGAAGAGTTGCAATGGATTTGAAAATGAAAACAATCATTTTCAAATGTTGCTTCTAGGTCTATTGGATACAAACTTCTCAACTTTTCTAATTTCTGGTGAAATTCTAATGGGCTTAAATTTTCTATATCGATTATAATGTCGAATTTGTTGTGAATATTCTTGTAAGACGTATTTCTTTTCCTTGATTCAGAAACCAAATTGTCTAATATTACGTTAAATGTTGTAATTCTGAATTGATCTCTGTCATATTGATATTTTCCTCTTTATTCTCGTCAAATGGTCTTTTGCTCTTTGTTTTTCTTGATATCTGCACATAATATTCTTGAATTTCTGAAACTTCTGGTGCCTCCTTTTTGTACAAATCAAACTCATTACGAGTTTTATCAACAAGACCAATCTATGATTCGTAGAGCTCAATAACTTTCCTTATATCGATATCTACTTTCTGTAATGTTTTACTAACAGAATTTATTCGTTCCAGTAAAAAGCTCCAGAGACAAAGCATGAAGGCCGTTTCGAGTTTCTCGAGCTGTCTTAATAAACCTGCTGCTTTGCATCTAGTATTTGGTTTTTCAGAATGATTATTTTCTATTGCATTTCGTGCATTTATAATTTCCTTCCAATATTCTGTTAATGTAAAGACAGCATTACTACGCGAGGACCATCTTTTCTCGGAAGCACGCTTCAATCACCGTTCATCAGATCAATAAACTATTTGCTGCTAACATTCCAGTCCAATCACTGACAACTTCGCCCAAGCCCTCAATGTCCCTCCAACCCGTTCACATGAAATATTTTAAGCTCCAGTCACTTAGAGTTCCAATTTTGATGTTCTCTCAATATCCATTCCCTAGTAGATGCTTACAAGTCCCCAAAGAAAAAATACTCCTAACATTAATTGTAGCACGATCCGTTCATGAGCACGGCATCAGTCACAATGAATGTCTCTCGTATTCTTTCAGCCCTGCAAAGCTCGGTTCATAATTTCGATTGTTTATTTGCAGATAACATTTGATGTACTTTCGTACCTAGCCAATCTCTAAATTTCTTGCAAAACGAACTAGCCGTCTTCACGACTGTCACTGCTTTTTCGGCCAATCCCTGAATTCTATATAGAATTAACTAGCCGTCTCCGCGATTGTCACTGCATGAATATGTTGACCTTGACGACGGCTTGCTTACCGTTGCTATGCTAGCATATTCACATAATTTATCCCCTTTAATTGACGCCATTTATAATAAATGTTGTACAATATTCAGTGACATATTGGTATGTCACAATGTATGTCAGTATATACTGTGTACTCTGTTCAAGTCCAGCACACACACAAAACGTTGTCAGACCCAGCGACTTCATCATGTTTCTCTACGTATTTCAGTGTACTGAATCCGAATCTGAAGTCAGAATTGCGCCATCATCCTCCAATTTTTTTATTGCAAAAAAACATCGTGACATTTGATTTTTGTTTTCGGGAGTTGTTGTCAGACTCAAAGACTTAACACATGTTTCTCTATGTATTTTGACGCGCTCAGTCCGAATTTCAAAAATCAAAACCACCCTCCAGTTTCTTTATATCGCGAGTTTTTTTAAATTCCAGTTCATATATATATATATATATATATATATATATATATATATATATATATATATATATAAGTTCTTGTTTTTCATTTTTAAGTATATAACTTATTTATCTACATAGAGAAAATGTCTACTCATATGGTGAACTTCAGACAAACCCCATGGTAATTTTATACGTGTAGAAAATATAGTTTTAGTTTTACAGTAATAGAGCTCGAGCAAGATGCTCTTTTCGATGACTCAGATGTGGTTCGCTGATAGTAAAATTTTATTGTAAACAATTAATTCATCTTTATATCACCCCATCCTCAGTTATATACAGCAAGTATTGAACAAGTTTACTCAATTTCGTCAATCGTTTACTTTTCGCATGAAAGATAATAATTTTTTTTTAATTATAATAAAGTGAGACATTCTGTACAAATACCCAAAAATAACCATAAAGAAATCTTTTTTACCACCGAAAAAGATTTACCTGTAATGGAGGGAAAACATACAAATTATAAATCCCCTAAACTGGCAACAATGGAGAAACGTTGGGAACAGTAAACTGTTTCGTGCGGTTCGTGCGTCATTGACAACAGTGATAATGTCAAAGTTGGTTTTGAGCAATTCACAAAAATATTGTTACTAGAAAGTTTATTTATACCATAAGAAATATTTTTTGAAAAAATTGATGTTTCTAAAAAATAAATCTACGTGAAGAAAACCTCGATGTTAATATGTTTCTGGTCGAAAATATTGATGTTGTAAAAACATCAATGTTTTGCCATCTCTATTATCTGTGCACGTTTTCTTGAGCTCCCAGTTCGCTAGGTGCGAGAAGAGTGGGGGGATTGTTATTTTTGAGGGCAGGATTATTATATCAAATCTTTCGGTGGTTTTCGATGCAAAATAATTACTATTACACCCGAGCAAACATTTCTGGTCTTCAGATTTTATTAACAACGCTCGTTACTATCATTTATTCTGAATTTAACAAATGTTATTAAAGGAGTAGGAGATGGTATTCCAAGACTCAAGAAAACGTGCGGGATGCAAGATACTCAACTAGTAGAAAACATTCTCCTTTGAATGACGTTTATAAAGCATTGTTACGGAGTGATTCAGGTCTGTTCATGCCGTGACTCATTTTTTTCACAGGTTAATGAAATGAGACCTTACGCCACTCGACAGTCTAGTTTTCTGAGTTTCTGATCGCTATTCTATGATACAATATTAATTATGCTGGAATCGTTTTTGAGCTAAATATTGTTTCCTTAGTGCAATTAAAGTAAAAGAACAGATTCACGCTTTGCATGACTTGATATGAATGGATATCCCTTTTATTAGCATTTTCTTGTATTTACTTTAAATTTGAATATTGTGTACTAGTAATTTTCTGTATTAGTTCATTATTTTTATTACAAAGAAAAATTCAAAAAATTAATCTGATCGACACTTGTCCACTATTGTTGCGGTTTTAATCGTTTTATATTCCTTGTGGATACGTAAAATTCACACTATTATCGCTCCGTACTATTATTTATATTAATTTCAAATGTCAAATACCAATACCTTACTGCTCGTACAAATTAGAGATTAAAGTTATAATTTCATAACTTTTTTTTTCAATTTGCTGGCTCAAGATAGCAATATTCTTCCGAGCTAATCTACATATTTCTGTAGATCAAACGATCAGGGATTCCTCATCAAAATTCAATGATAATCTGAATTAATGATTATTTACAGAAACTGTCTAGCATGCCTGGAATCTGTCTATATAATCCTGAAAATGTGTTAATGTTGTGAGAAAACCATTGTATCTAAAAGGAAGCAAAATGTCTCATTCGATTCGTTATCATGAAGCTTTGTTTATTTCTGTATCATAAAAATTGCTACTTTGACTCATTACTACACTAAGAAAAATAATAATATAGACTAATGAGAAGACAAACTTTATACTATTGAGGTGAGCACCATCATTGTCTCCCACGACGTTCCAATAAATGAAACTGTATTTCTATAATATATGACTTCGAATTGTTTTACATTACTTGCTGATGAGAACAAGACATGTTCTCGAAACGTTGTGATATTCAATTTTCGTAAAGTGATTCAATTTTTCCGTGATAATGAGATAGATTTAAATGATTGTCGTGGTCTGTGTGTGACAAAGCTTTCGATATATCGGGCTAGTATAAGAGAATCAAAGAGAAAAAAGACTTGGGATTATTCGAACAATGTGCTGATCTGTCGTTAAATTTAGTTGGCAGTGCAGCAGTAAATTCGAGTTTAACAGCAGCCAAATATTTTGATTTAGTTCAAAATATGTAGGTATGTATTATTTACTGCAGTTACTGAACAATTTCGATATCGGCAATGAAATGCTCCAGTAAATTATAGGAAGATTGAAAACATCGAAATATTACAGCGTATCTGTTGACTCTTCTCCTGACGAAGATCAAATTGATCCATTTGTTACATGGAAGAAGAAATGCCAAAAGAACAATTTACTTTTTTTAACGAACTATGGTCATACCGTCTTTCCTTTGCAAATGCCACGATTCAATTATTGCGTGATAATGATATAGATTTAAATGTTGTAGGTAAATAGAAGGTCGCAGAGAAGAAATATGTCGGGCTAATATAAGGGAATGAAAGCCCTCTTCTAGAAAAAAAAGATTTGGCATTATTCGTACCGTCTGCTGGTCATTCGTTAAATTTCGTTGACAATGCTGCAGTGAATTCGTGTTTAGCAGCTGTCAAATATTTTGATTTAGTTCAAATTATGTAGGTATTCTTTACTGCAGTTACAGAACAATATAATTTATTAATACAAACTTTATCAAAGACTAGAACGTTTAAGTTTTTAAACGTTCACTGCGATGTAGCTAGCGGGCCAATTTCTGCAGTCCAGTTTTTAACAATGTTTTACATCAATAGAAATTCAGCAGCATCATCTAGTGGTTTTGTAAAAACATAAAAGGCAGCCTTCTGATTACATATTGAATTACTCGGAGTCGAATACAACTTGGTCACTAAGTAATTTGGAGAGAGGTATTTGTACTTGACCCTCCACGTGCTTTTATACCTCGAATAATTGAAGTATTCCATATTGAACAATATTATTGGCTTTAGGACACCAATTATATTGGAAATTTAGTACAAAAAGAATTCGGTTTTGTCTGTTTTATTTGTATCAATTATTCTTCTCGATTAATGCTTCTTCGTAGCATTCTTGAACAATACCTACTCTGCTGAGCGTTAGTTCAGATTTTTTACAGAATCATGGGAATTGTACATTCAGGCTGCACTCTTCCAAGCCTCATTTTTGGCACATTGTGGCTCCATATGGCCTTTTATTTTCGATGATTGTAATATGTTATTCCACAATGAAAAGAAGTATGTTTTCTGTAGTCGCATGCCAATTTAGGCTTGTGTCAACTCCTTACACTGACATTTTCCTACATTTATGATTTCACTAATAATTAGTGTAATAATAATTAATTGTTAACATCTCCATCCCTTTGTTCTGAAACATCACCATTCGCTGACGACGGAGTCCTTTTCACACACGCCTACGATATCGATAAGGCAATTGTCAATATGATCTCTCAGTTGTCGAAGATTGGTAAACAAAATGACTAAACGCACTTAAAAGTTCCGCAACAATATTCACATTACGAAGATCATGAACGTCCTCTTTTCTCACGTTCTCAAACTTTCCCATTTCTTGTCAGTCGCCCATACAGCCAGCAAAGTATCTTGAAATGTACCTTCATGGATGGATTGTTAATAATTCCAAGCACATCAACTACTGAGATCCTCAGTCCAGTAAGTGTAGTGTGTGTTTTTTCATCAGGAGGTGGTGGTGATCTTCCCCATCGAATGGCGAGATCCGGCGCCGACCTACCGTCGACTAGCGGAGTTTTCCCCAACCAGATATCTCCCACCAGCGGGGCACCGCCCCATCTGGGAAAAGTTCTAAGTTCCGGACCGGTCTCCCGGCATGTGTGGTGGTGAATGTTAGTGTAAGTGCGTGTGTAAGGGGTGAGGATCGGAGAAGGAAGAGGAAGGAAATATCGCGCGCGGCTCGTGACGCGTTTGTTAGAGTACTGCTCCGGCATTCACCTGGTGTTGATCGGAGAAACCACGGAAAACTACCGATCAGAACAACCGGTCGCTAGAATTCTCCTCCAGACAGCGACTGAATTCGAACTATCTGAAAAGCTAGTGTCAAAAATCCTGCGCTGTCGGGACTCCAATCTTGGACCTTCCGGTCAGAAGCACTGCAGTGACATCAGTTGATGCACTGAGCCGCCGCTCCTGGCATGTCCCTCGAACGCCAGCTAACTTGGAAGTATCACATCAGTTCTGTTGTAAATAAAGCTTATGAAAAATCAATCCGACTATATCTGCTTCTAAATAATCACTAAATCTCACAAACGCCTTTCTATTATACAACAATATTCACCCCACTTTAACTTACGCTTCCCCAGTATGATTTATAGCATCTCATACTCCCATAATCTCAATCGCCTTCAAACATTTCAAAGTAAATTTCTCCCTAAAATGACAAACGTCCCCTGACTTCTCCGAAATAATTTACTTCCCCGCAATCTTAGTGTGCAATCCCCGGTATCATTTATAAAACAATTAAACCTCAAATTCTTCCTACACCTCCCTTCGGTCCTAAATGTAACCGCCATTCCGCTAGGAAAAATCATCCTCACGCTTTTAAAGTATTAAGAACCATACTCCCATGATATATAATAATTTATTTCCATTGTACCTCACACTACTATCGCCAACAAAAAACATAAAAGTAATAAACAAAAAAATACAGGAACCCAAATATGTTAACCTCAAATGTAAATAGTGGAACAAATTTTGTGCAGGAAATCGTCGTACCTAGGAACACTTTTCATGTTTTATTATTTTTTCATGACTTTTGAATATGACATTGTTGATGTTCCTCTTTTTGGATGCTACACATTTCAACTTCTTTTTAATGTAATAATAATTTTAACACTTATATGAAAACATCGGTCTGACATGTACCAAGTGAAAATGATATACTTTTGATGTAAACAGGCTTCAATCAAATTATAGACAACGAATAATACAAGAACAATTTATTTCATACTGCACAACGTTACGAAATCACATTGATTTCATCTTCAGGCTGTAATTGACAAGCATACAAAGAATGAAATTCATAACATCTTACACTAAAGGAAATACAATAGTAAGGTACACTAACATCACATAAGATACCTTTATGGGGTATATATAACATGATTGTACATATTTCTAAAGAGAGACTACAAACAAACTTGAATTGATATTACGTGAAGGGTGTAACTTCTTGTATAAGGAATATAACCTCTGCATATGATAGGAAATGTAAAACAAAGGTTTCTATATATAAAACTGAACATAACCAACCTCATGAATCCACTACTTTAACATTCAAGGATTGAAAATACATATGACATAGTAACTAAGTTACATAAAACATGCATAATTTATAAAAACAAATATTGACTTACCACACACAGTAAATCATTATCCAATAAAAATACTTGAGATAAATTCATACACGTAGCAATATTATTTTAAAAGTTTGTTATAAAGTATAAATTAAGTCAGGTTACATCAAAAACCATTGTCGAGACAATCTAATATCATACCATCCAAGTACAACCAGGAACTTAACAAACTTCTAAACTTATCAAAGAATAAGGAAACGACAAGTAAGCACTGGAAACATTACAAAACTAAACGCTTGTAAGGAGATACAAAGAATATACAATAGTATGTTTCACTAAGAGCAAGTAAGGTACTGTCATAACTTTTAGTGAAGACGTTAGATTCGACAACAGAGTTAATAGTTTCATTGCTCTTTATATGTAAAGTTTCTAATATTAGTCTTTTTCTTTTGTTAGGTTCTATACATAGAACCTTGGTATCATCATAATTAAAACGATGTTGAGAAATAGAATCTCAACACACCATCAACACTCAACCTCCCACGGGCCTTCAATCCAAGAATGCAGAATGTTTCAGCAGAAGACCATGCTAAGCAACAGGGTGAGCAACTGCGGGGTCGGTGGCAGCAACGTCAATCACAGGGACAAGAAAAAATGAAGAGCAGCAAGATACTCAATAATTCTTAAGTACTCAGTAATTTACAAGTGACTGAATGACCAAAAGAAAAACTTGCCCAACATGCCCCAACGAAACAAAAGGCATATATGTGCATAAACTGCAAAGAAGCAGTGTTGAGGCTGCAAAATAGCTTGTTTAGGGCAAGACACGATGATTCGGGTTCACAACAAGATTCTTGCCGCCTTTTCCTCCCTTGCCACAAGTGAAAATTCTGAAAGACAATTATTTGAGACCTCTTAGTTTACCTCAGCGTAAGAATTATTGAGTATTGAAGAAGTTATCAGTATTATCTTTGTCTGGGCGAAAAGAAATCGTTTTCTCTCGTAATGCGTGCGTAATAGTATTACGCGGAGATCGCGCGCCAACGCGTTGTTTTCACGGAAACTGCATTACTGTGCTTGGCCCCGTTACCAATAGTCAAACCGGTAGCGGTAGCTCCGTGCATCAACTGATGTCACTGCAGCGCCTCTAACCGGGAAGTCCTGGGTTCGAGTCCTGACGGCGGCAGGATTTTCCACACTAGCTGTTCAGCTAGGTCGAATTCAGCTGCTGTCTGGAGGAGATTTCTAGTGGCCGGCTGCTCTGATCGGTAGTTTTCCGTGGTTTCTCCGATCAACACCAGGCGAATGTCGGAGCAGTACCCTACCAAACGGGCCACAGACCGCGCGCGATCTGTCCTTCCTCTTCCTTGTCCTATCCTCTCCCCTTATACACACACTTACACTAACACGCACTACACTACCACATATCTCGGGAGACCGGTCGGGAGCTTAGAGCTTGTCCCGGCTGGGGCGCTGCCCCGCTGGTGGGAGAGTCTGGTTAGGGGGAAACCCCACTAGCCGATGGTAGGTCGGCGCCGGATCTCGCCATCCAGCGGGGCAAGATCACCGCTATCTCCCGAGAAAAAACATGCACTACACTAACGGGACTAATGACCAGAGCAGTTGACGCGCCCGGAAACATGAAAAAATCAATCAATCAATCAAAACCAAGAATCAAAAATCTAATTTTTAAATGTTGCCAAGATGTGAATTACTTAGCCTTTTTTCACTGACAAGGTGATACCTCTCGGCTGAAGATTCTCAAACAATGACTTTCGTGGCGTCTTATTTGGAAATGAATCTGATTCTCAGAAATTGTTAACAATACGATTCTATCCCTGGTCGCTTCCCAGTAGCGGGCGCAATCTCGCGAGCGTCTTTGCAAGCAGTTCAAAATTTCAACGCAGTTTCTGTCCTTCCAAAGCGTTTCATACAAAAGACGTGTTGCACTTCTCTATGGAAGCCCGCCCGCGGTTTTTTTTTCAGGAAAATATTAAGTCTAACACGGGACGTTTAAAATGTATGCCCTTTGCTGTTAATTAGCGCCAAGGAATTGTTATAAATGATTGAATTCCGAGTACGGCGCCAAATTTGAATTAATTTTGGCCAACTATGTGCCAACAGGCAGTTTGTTTAGAATGCTGTAAGAAACTTTGCTTTTGCTGCGCCAAAAAAGAAAATTAAAAGAAACTTTCTTGTACCTATTACTTACATTTTCCTCTTCCTACCATTTCAGTGTTTATCAATAATTCCAAAGTTTTCAACAGTTTCAATGTTTTTCAACAATTAAAATGTTTTAAAACTACAATGTTTTACAATAAAATCAATTGTTTAAACAATTTAATTTTTTATAACTATTTCAACGTTTTCCAACAATTTCAATATTTTTCAACTATTTCAATTTTTAAATTATTTTCTGTTTTTATCATATATAATATATTTTAGTTTACTCTAAAGAAAAATACGAATTGATTGAATCAGGTTATTTTGACAGGTTGAATAACCTGACAAAATATCCTGTTTCAATACCTGTTTATTTTAGCTTTATATTCCACATTCAACGCCCAATAACAAATGGCGGTCTTTGAGGCCGGGTGTCTCTTTTTTTGCGTTAATAAACATGTTTCTATATAAGTCTTCTATTTAAGAACATTCTATAAGGTTCTTTTTGAGATAATTTGTTTGGATACTACTTGTCCCTAGATACTTCGTACATGATATACGTGGGGGACACGTAATGATGCACCTGGGGGCAATGTATGGAGAGCGAAAAGAAACTACTACTGAATAAATAAATGTATGCTCGTTTCTCACGGAGCTAATCTTTAAACTAGGTAATAATAGTGTGCAAAGAAAAATAATATGTTTTTGCTTCCCTTAAACCAAACACAGATTAGTTCTGGAGCTTATGTTCGGGCCTCTATTTAAACTTCGCACGATATAAGAACAGCATTTTTTAAACAAAAAGGTCTTCAGCCTAGATTTTAACTTGTAAAGAAAATATGATAAAAAAATGTTTGCTACCTTTGAGAAGAACCGAACCCAGGTCAGGAAGATTAACTTTTATGTCCATGTCAACTCTTTATGTTGCAGATCCTTTATTAATTTTGAATGAGTGAATCATTATATGTGCATTTTTTAAATATTGTTCAATAGTTGTCCGATTCGTTCTTTTCTATAACTGAACTATTGCAGAACAACGAATCGATATTAGTCTTTAGCAACAATAAAAACTGCTCTTTGTTTCTACTGATCGTTGAGACCTGTTGTTTCTTTTGGTTCGTGGCATGGTCATATTACATCCTGAAACCCATTAAATTCAATCTAATACTATATTTATGTATATACCTAGGAACGTTCCTAGGTAAATCAATAGTCACTGTCCCTAGGTACAACAATCTGCATCATGAATGAACGTGACTTCTGTTAATTGTAGGTTACCTCTAGGAAAGAAGTATACACCTGGAAGTAACTTCGTTCTATTCTAGTAAATGTAGGTCAACTTCATTTTCGTAAAAAATTGTAGTTATTACAAAATTGATGAAAGAGAAATTTTAAAAAATTTACTTTTCACTCGTCAAATCTATTAAACTCAAATAAAATCACAGAAATATCTCACACTATAAACTCGTTCAGTTGAATAATCGCAAATGGCAATAGGGAAATAACAATCCAATATTTTTCTTACAGACTTCTAGAAAACTTGCTTTGTCCCCTAGGTTGCTTTGTCCTCTAGGACTTGCCTGTCCCCCCTGTTTTCAGAAACCATGACATAATGCCTTATAGCTGACCAGTGAATAAAACTAAATTTAAAAATCAAATGAACATTTTTATCTTTAAATTACGCGTCCAATCACAAATATCTGTTACCTGGCAGGCTAAGATTCTGATGGCTTAACATCGGGCGAGATTACAAGCCGCACTCTGTAAAAGCCTGTCGTATTATATATCCCAATTTCAATTCAAATTTTAATTACTCGTCGTTTGTATTCGGTAAACAGTAGATTTTTCTTCGACAATACTTAGAAATATTCTCAGCGCTTCAATTGACTTTAGGCAAAATCATTTGAACATTTTTGAAGAGAAATTGTCAAGAAAGTGATGTGCAGTAACGAAACGTTGTTCAACAAAATGACGTAAGGCATTAGTTATTTTAATAGAGGAAACGGTGAAGTGATTTTTTTACTGTATGTAATGACTCACCTGTATAATGTTCAACCTTTGGTAAACGTCGTTTATTTGCAACTAGGCTGTAATTTTATAAGGACTTCGAGAATTGTTATTGATAATTGTTTTATTGGGAAGTATCATTGTCATTATTTACAAAATATTTCCCATCTCTGAATATGTCATTATTGAACGCACAACTGATTTGCTGTGAAATGCATTGCAGGCATCGTACTTATACAGTCTAACAAAATTGTAATTGAATTGATACAATAGGCATGAAGGAGAAAGAACAAAACACAATGATCCGCAAATTGTAGACTTATAGTCAGACTGCAGTTATATACACAGCGTAACTTACCTAGATGTTAAGGATTGTGGTTACGAGGGAAATATGAAAACAGTTGAATGATACTGCATGTTCTCTTATGAAGGCAACTATCGAAGGGCAATACGAAAAGACAAACCAACTGAAGTTAACATCTAGTTAATTAGTAAAGAAGTAAATATAAATCAATAAAATTAGATAAAAAATAAAATTACGTACCACGGGCGTTAACTGGTTCTAATGATTGAGCGGCGACAACATGCCGGAATGCTTTTTGTCGCCCGTGATCATTAGAACCAGTTAACGCCCTCGGTGCATAAATAGCTATTGTGGATATATAACTTTTTTTAGTCCCTGTGAAATCATGTTAATATCGGCGACGTTATATGCTCAGAAATGTTTGTAGGGAGGGATCTTAAACATTAAAATGAAAATTTATTTTACATATTTTCATAAAAAGAAATACACATATATGTACATATTTTGCGTTGTTTATTACAATAAATTCCGTTCTCTACTAACCACAAATCTAAATTTGAAATTTTTTCAATTCGGATCAGAAAAAGTCGCCTATGTATCTGCACCGTCCGGAGCATTTGAAGTTGTTAGACCGCCCTTCAGAAACACGACAAGCAGTTGTTCTTCTCAGTCGGAAGGCTTACTATTTGGTGTATATTAATCACACAGGTGCTGTAGTTAAATTCGCAAAAATTGTTATTTATGCACCAAGGACGTTATAAGGTTTCTAATGATCGAGCGGCGACAAAACGCTGCTCAGGTCAAAGGTCCGCGGGCGTATTGTCACCCGAGATTACTAGAACCAGTTTGGTTTTTCGTGGTACATACATAACTTGATTCTTTTCCTAATTTTATTGATTCTTATTTATTTTTACTAATTAACTAATGTTATCTTGACTATATTTGTCTTTTCATATCTACCTCCTATCATTCCCTTCCATAATTCCCTCCGTAAGGGAATATGTAGCTGTTATGTACGTGAAAAACACACAAGTCAACAATAACAATTTATTTTTTCAACTTTTACAGGCGTGATCTGGTTTACCAATATCCAAAAGCGTAGTCCGTAGTTCAAAGCAGTGGTGTTCCAAAATCCAGTAGATGTCCCAAAAGTCGCGCACTGTCGTCCACAAATCGCCGGAGAGAGAATACCAATTACGTCGCAGAGTTCGCACTAGGGTCACAGTCACTACTTCGCTTCCAGAATCGCACTGCACTACTGAGTGCCCCTCCGGCCGGTGCGGCCCGTTAAGAAGCGCTCCGCGTCGCAGATTCGCCTCGGGCCTGTAGATCCGCTCGCCGGCCGCTCACTCCTCATTGGGCGGTCTTCGCGCCGGTTCGCGGCCCTGCTGCCTTCCGTAGCCGGCGTCCCGCGCTGCCGAATTGGCGCGCGATATAACTCCTCGCATATCGCCGCAACACCCTCCCCTCTTGAATGCGTCGTGTACGGTGCGAACCGCACGCGACGCCTTGACCTCCGCCTCGGCGCCTCTGGTGTCTCTTCTGGTGGTGTCGGCGGCTCCACTGTTGGTTCCTGCAAACGTTCCAATTCTATCAGGTCACGTAAAGCTCTCTCCCTCTTTTCTTCCTCTGACCTCCTGCCCATCCTATCTACCGGCTCCAAAGAATATCTTGGGCGTATCTGCCCCTGGTGCCTCACTACCACCTTGCTCAACAACTGCACCTCGTACACCTTGTTCCCTCTAACTCCAATAATTATCCCTGGCCACCAGGCCGGCTCTTTCTTAAAAGTAGAACAATAGACTCTGGCTCCTACCTGGAATTTGTGTTCCACCGTACCTTCCTTCCCGTGGCTACCTGGTTTAAGTAGCGACAGCAACGTTCTATGTTGTCTGCCATGGAGAATCTCCGCCGGGCTCTTCCCCTCTGGTCCAGGCAGCGTCCTGTACGTAGCCAGGACCCTAAGGAGCGCTCTGCTCCTCGTGGTTCCCGCCTCTTTCGCTTTCCTCATTGCGGTCGTAAAAGTCCGCACACACCTCTCGACTTCCCCGTTAGATTGAGAGTGGAAAGGTGGTGCGCATACGTGCTTGATTCCATTAGTCCTGCAAAACTGGAAAAATTCATCAGAAATGAATTGGGGCCCGTTGTCCGACACTAACGTCTGCGGTAGACCCTCCGTGACGAAGATCCTCTCCAACACGTCTATTGTGGCTCCCGCTGTGGTTGTTCCCATCTCCACAATGTAGGGGAAGTTAGATAGTGCGTCAACGACTAACAACCACATTTTTCCCCAGAATGGGCCCGCGAAGTCGACATGGACCCTTTCCCATGGCGTCTCGGGCTTGGGCCAGGCATGCCAATCCTGGCGTGGTGCCGATTGGTGCATCTGGCACGCGTTGCACCTCTTGATCATTTCCTCTATGTCCTGATTCATTTCCTTCCAGAAACAGTGTCTCCTGGCTAGCTGCTTTGTGTTTACAATTCCCCAATGTCCCTGATGTAATAGTTCCAACACTTGACGTCTTAGTGCTTTGGGTATCACCACCCTAGTACCCTGCTCACTTCCCAATAATAGCACTCCTGACTTAACCGATAAACTGTCTTTCTTCCCGTACCAGCTAGCATTACTTCTTAGCATCCTAGTCGGCCACCCTTTCCTGACAAAGTCCCTGACTTGCCTGAGTTCGCTGTCCTGATCCGTCGCTGCCGCGATTGTTGCTGCTGTTACCGGGAACTCCTGCAGGACTTGCCAGTCTTCCACATCGACCTGTTGGCACACCTCTTCCGCTTCGTCGAACTCGACGTCTGGCCCCGCTGGCAGCCTGGAGAGTGCGTCCGCGTTTGCATGTTGTGACGTCGGCCTGTAGTGTATTTGATAGTTGTAATCTATTAGAAAGAGGGCCCACCGCTGGAGCTTCTTCGCCATGCCTTCCGGCAACTTCCTGCCCATGTGAAACAGTTGGACCAGCGGCTTGTGATCCGTGATGATGTGGAATTTTAATCCGTACACGTACTCGTTGAACTTTTTTACCCCAAAAAGGACTTCCAACGCCTCCTTTTCCACCTGCGAGTAGTTTTTTTGATGCTTGTTCAACGACTTCGAAGCAAAGGCGATGGGGCGTTCCACTCCCTCTTCGTCCTTTTGTGATAGGACCGCCCCCACACCATAATCTGAGGCATCTGTCGCTATCGTCGTCACTCTGCTTGGAACATAGTGGTTCAGCTGCGTTGCTTCTACTATCGCCTTCTTCAGTTTCTTCAGGGCTTCCTCGCACTCCGGAGACCATACAAACTTCACGCCTTTTTTCCTCAGTGCATTTAAAGGCGCCGCCACCGAAGAAAAATTCCTTATAAATTTGTTATAGTAGTTGACTTTTCCCACCAGAGCTTGCAGCTCCTTTACGTTTTTGGGCACTGGGAGATTTTTAATCGCCTCAATGTGCTGCTGTGTTGGCCTAATCCCTGACGCAGTCAACTCGTGCCCGAGAAAAATCACCTCACTCTTAAAAAACTCGCACTTCTCCAAGTTTACTTTAAATCCCCATTCTCTTAATAATGCTAATAAGTATTTCAAATGAGCGACGTGTTCTTCCGTCGTCTTGCCTGTCACGATTATGTCGTCTAGATAGTTAATACATCCGTCGACTTGTGACGTAATCTGCTCTAACGCGCGCTGAAAAATCGCCGCTGCTGAGGCGACCCCAAATGGCAACCTGTTGTACCTAAACAGCCCTAACTGCGTGTTCACTACTAATACCTCATTTGCCTTATCATCCAGGGGTATCTGTAAATATGCATCTTTTAAGTCAATTTTTGTAAATTGTTGTCCACCCGCTAGTTTGTGAAACAAATCTTCTGGCTTCGGGATTGGATACTGCTCGATTTGCAACTGGTCATTCACGGTACTCTTAAAGTCTCCGCACAGGCGAATGCCACCATTATTCTTCGATACTACTACCAAAGGCGTAGCCCACTTACTTGTTGTAACCTTTGTGATAATATTTTCCTGTTCCAGCCTTCTAATTTCGTTTTCTACCTTCTCTCTCATTGCCCATGGTACTGGACGAGCCTTATAGAATCTCGGTTTGCAATTTTCTTTTAATACCAACTCTGCTTTAAAATTTCTACATTCTCCCAAACCTGGCTCAAGAACCTCGCCGAAGTTTTCCTTTAGCTCATTTACTAGTGTGGACACTTTTTGTTGTTCTAACATACATACGTTGTCACACACACCTAGTCCGATTTTCTCAAAACTATTCAACCCTAGTATGTTCACCACGTCGTATCTATCTACAACAATCACTTCTAACTCTGCTTTTTTGCTTCTATACACCACTGGCACTTTCGCTTTACCTAACACCTTAATTGGGTCTCTACCAAAACCAAACACCGGCTTGCCCACTTTCTCCAACTGCGGATTTCCAAGTTTCCTATACGTATCCAGATTAATCAGTGTTACCGTAGCACCTGAGTCTACCAAAAACCTCACTTCACTTTTTCCTAACTGAAGCTTCAACATTAGTCTCTCTTGCCCTTTACCACTCAGTAATTGGTTTACTACCTCCACTTCCATTTCCTCTTCCTCTCTCCATTTTCTCCTTTCACGCCTCTCCTGATTAGCTAACACACATACCTCTCTAATATGCCCTAATTTCCCCCACCGGAAACACTGTGCCTGTCTAAACCTGCACTGCCATCTTTCGTGAAACTTGCCGCAATTTCTGCAAGACTTCCTGATGTTTTTATCTGCTGTTCTCTTGACGCTTGAGTCACTACCACTGCTGTACCTGCACTGCTTATCTTTGTACCTGTGATTACGTGTCGCGTCCTCCGAGTCCGCTGATGAACTCGATAACGGCGGCGAACGGCTTCGCTGCGGCCGAGCCCTTATCTTGCGCTCGAGCCTCTTATCAGCGCTGCCTTGGCCTTCGCGCCGCCGCGCCACCGCCTCGCACACCCGGCTGCCGGCGGCTATTTGCTTCGCAGTCTGTGACGTTACTTCAAATGTCGTGGCCAGTTTTTGAATTTCTGCTAGCGACGGGTCGCTACTATTCAGCGCTTGCATCCTGATTTTATCTTCGGGTGTGTGCAAAATTACCACATCCCTTATGAGAGTTTCTGCATACGACATCTTACAGTTCTTTGCCTGACACTTGAACTCACAATTTTTGGCTAACCCGTTCAGTTCAGTGATCCACTCGGACTCTTTTTTCCTGCATTGAAAAAATGCGTACCTCGCTGCCACTACATGCGGTTTCCTTTCGTAATGCTTATCTAATAACTCTTATTTCTGCCCACGACAGTTCCGCCACTACTTGTCCCGTGCACAATTTTTTTAACAAACTATCGACTTCGCAGCCTACACTACTCGGAAAATGCTGCCCGTTTTCGTTCTTCTTCCGTCACACCACAGAAAACCCAATGTTGCTCCAACCTTTCCACATAGTCAAACCAACTTTCTACTTGCGGTTTAAATGGTGCAAACGGTACCGGCGCAAGCTCGCCTCTACTTCGACTCACCGTTTTTATTGCCTCCAACTGGTCTCAATGCTGCTTGGCGTGTAACTCCACCAAGGTCTGCATGAATTGTTGCTGTTGCTGCAGCTGCTGTTGCTGGTGTTGCTGCTGTTGCTGGTGTTGTTGCTGTTGCTGCTGCATGATCTGCAGTGCCTGCACCAACTCGGATTGCGTCGTTTGTTTTGCCATCTTCCTTCTTCCTCGTCGCCAGTTGTTATGTACGTGAAAAACACACAAGTCAACAATGACAATTTATTTTTTCAACTTTTACAGGCGTCATCTAGTTTACCAATATCCAAAAGCGTAGTCCGTAGTACAAAGCAGTGGTGTTCCAAAATCCAGTAGATGTCCCAAAAGTCGCGCACTGTCGTCCACAAATCGCCGGAGAGAGAATACCAATTACGTCGCAGAGTTCGCACTAGGGTCACAGTCACTACTTCGCTTCCAGAATCGCACTGCACTACTGAGTGCCCCTCCGGCCGGTGCGGCCCGTTAAGAAGCGCTCCGCGTCGCAGATTCGCCTCGGGCCTGTAGATCCGCTCACCGGCCGCTCACTCCTCATTGGGCGGTCTTCGCGCCGCACATTGGGAAAAAAGCCCGAAAAGCTGGCCAAAAGTCAAATAAGGTGCCAATCGCGTGTAAAACATTTTATCTTGGGGTTTTTGGGGTCGCTGAATCCGAATCTGTAGTTATATTTGCAATTATTTAAAAATTGGAATAAATAGAGACAATAATACATTAGAAAATGCATTTATAAATCATTCAGTCTCGTGTTTTTAAGAAAACAAAATCGTATATCTTGATGCTGCTTGCCACCTTTTCTCACACCTCAAATTCACACAAGGTAATGTCTGTTTTTGAAACATTGCTAATTCTGACGCGACATTCTTTTTCGACAATTCAGTGTCAATAAAATTCACTTGTTCATTGAAATTGGAATTTAAGCATCTCAGTAGCAACAGAAATATTTCCTTCTGCGTATGTAATATTACTTCGTGAGATCCTGAAACAACGATCTGTGCACTTCACAACAATACCGTACTAAGCCGTGCTGATAACTCATTTCTTTTTATTTAATTTCAATTAACAAGCTAATACTTTTTTGACACGCCTGGAGAATGAAATTATTTTTTTTTAGATTATATTTTATCTGTATCAGTATTTTACGCACCATCAGGAACAGCTTCCACTTTATTTAATGAACAATGACGATTCATATCCCAGTTAAACACGAAGTGTATGTAGGTGAATAACAGAAGAGATTCTTGCATAGATTTACAAAATTACCACAATATTTAATGATTTAACCTTCTTTTTCTTTCTTTCGTTTTTTAAAATGTTTTTTTATTTCTAAAATTATTTATTTTATAGCCATGTGCTATTAGTAATCTATTAATCCTAATGTTTTTTTGTTTTGACTAGTGTTTTAATTTGTTTATATTCCTCGTATCAGGAAACTGAGGATGTTTGAAATTGCTACACCTACACTTTTATTGCAAATATACTTGAAAAGAATATCCTTTTATGTGTAGTTATTGAATAAAATCTAATGGTTTGAAATAATAATATTTAAGATACTTTTGTTTATATTATTTGCCATACCATTCGTTAGTATTCAGAATATTCATAATCAATTTCATTCAATGTTGAATGTGGCTATAGCAGACACAGTGGCAGTGACGGACGTAAAAACTTTGGTTTTATGCTAGTAAAATGATGAAATTTTTAGTTACTTTAAAAAAACACAATATTTGGAAGAATAAATTAATATAATAAATTATTATAACAAAATTTTACTAATCATATTAACGCTTTGCACTTTTTGCGAAGTTTCCATACGCTCGTTTTCCGATGAACATCTTATTTGTGATATTATTTATAGGTCTACAACTGTATTAGCAGATATTATCAAGTAATTGGTACGGATTCTATAAAAAAATATAAGAAATAATATTTTAAACACTGAAAAACTGCGGTAGAAGGCTCTAGTCTTAATTTGTATCCTCTTAGAACATCAAATTTTAATGTAAACAAAATGAGAGCAATTTGAATACCAATTAACATATTATAAATTTAAACAAATTTAGAAATGATTACTAATAATATCGATCATATCTTTAAGAACAATATAATATTTCCAGATATAATAATAGACTCTTAGAACAAAGTTAAGATGGGCGCCGCGTATTGACACGCCAATGTAACTTCCACCGCCCATCTGCTTTGAAATGTTTTTTATTGCCCCACAACTTTATTAGCAGATATTAGCAGCTAATTGTAATGAGTATCACTAAAGAACGTAATAGTTGATATTTTAAAATATGAAAGACGGTGCTAGTACGTGAAAATCCTAACTTTTATCCTGTGAAATAAAAAATAATATTATAAAAATTCAACGAGAAATCGCAATTTTTTTATATAAATTTCTCATGACCAAATCAAAGAAAGAAAATGGTAATTACTCACCCTACAGATAACACCTACAAGAATAACATAAACTTTCCCAAATGTCATTATATGATCACTGAGCAAAGTTATGCGTGATAGAGCGCGCGGTTGCAAACAGCCTTCGAGATCACACCCAAGAGATGTATATTTCATGTAACTTTGAAACGATGTCAAAACACAGTCAGTAAACTTACGTTTTCGAAATTAACGGCATTCAATGCAGAATTTTGTCCTCTTTTAAATGATATATGACACAAGTACATATGTAGAAATTCATGTTTTGGACTTTTGGCCAGCTTTTCGGGCGGGCTTTTAAAATAAACATAATATTTATCACACAAAAAGTAAATTCAATGTAATATATAAAGGAAAAAAAAAAATCCTTCTACAGAAGAGCACATAACACTGCACTTCCTAATTTCAATTATTTCTCGTGGCGCACTATATTTTTGTCGGACGAGGACATCACAAAAGGAAGCATCGAAGCCATTTACAAGTTAGCCAACTGCAAACGAACGAATGCAGGAAGGGAGTCTAATGGGCTCGAGGGCACAACGACCACAGAACTTTCAGTTATGTTGCCAGGACTAGCTGTCACTTGGGCTCATCGCTCTATAACAAGAAGGCACTCACCGGGGGGCTGGGGCCGCGGCGGGCGGCGACTGCGGGCGCAGCGGGGGCGGCGGGCGGCCGCAGGCGGCGGAGGCGCCATGGGGCGGCGGGGGCAGCCCGTGCAGCGACTGCGGCCGGCTGCGACACACACACACAACACATCAGCACACAGCGCAAGGGATTGAAACAAAATAAACCATTCATTTTTTTAATACATCGATATTTTCGAGCAGAAATATCGATATTATAACATCGATGTTTTGCTTTCAATGTTTTGGCGAATGCCGGAGCAGTACCCTACTAAACGGGCCACGGACAGCGCGCTATCTGTCCTTCCTCTTCCTTGTCATATACTCTCCCCTTACACACGCACACTAACATACACTACACTTCCGCATATTCCGGGGGACCGGTCGGGAGCTTAGAGCTTGTCCTTGCTCGAGCGGTGCCCCGCTGGTGGGAGAGTCCTGGTTAGTGGGAAACCTCACTAGCCGACGGTAGGTGGGAGCCGGATCTCGCCATCCAGCTGGGGAAGACCACTGCTGTCTCCCGAGAAACAAGCATGCACTACACTAACGGGACTAATGACCAAAGCAGTTGACGCGCCCGGAAACAAAACAAAAAAACCAAACCAAACCTTTCGATGTTTTCTTCAGATTGATATTTTCGATCAGAAAAATCGATATTATAACATCGATGTTTTGCTGTTGATGGTTTCTTCAATCGATTTATTCGTGCAGAAACATAGATGTTTTCAAAAAAATCTCATGATGTAAATAAAATTTCTAGTGTCTGTTAACTGCGAACAAACCACAAATAAAACAGTCATTGACAACTGTCACTCTTGTCGATTCCCAGCCGGCAAGAAACCGTTTGCTGCCGAGCCGATGGCTGACATCACTAAGGCAGTAGTGTCAAAGCGATGACGGAGCGAAGGGTCGCGGGTTCAAGTCCCGCCTCGACATTGTTGTATTCATGATCGTCCTGTCACCCTTATCATCACCATCTCCGGTCATCTTCACAGTTTCCATAACGTTAACTCGAATAGAGCTCGCTATTGACCTAGATGTTGATGCGACCATAAAAAAATTAAAAACACGTTTGCCAAACGCAATCTTTAACCAGTGTTTTTTTATTCGTAATTTTTCTTCACCTTTTTTTGATTTTGTACGTGTTAATATCGTTAAACTGCAATTTGAACCTTGACTACACACAACATTCGTTAGAAAATTACGAAGACAGTCACAAGATGACAGTCATTAAGAGAATTTCAGCCAGAGTATACTTTAAACGAATATTGACGTGTTATGTATCACATTTGAATCAAGACATTTTACTTCGAAATGTTTTATCGTATTTCAAACATCGATGTTTTTGTCGTTTTCATTGATATTGAGAATATTTTGGAGGTGAACCGATGTATCGATATTTTGCTAAACTTTGCCATCATTACTCAGCACCATGGTGGAAGTACATGGGTAGGTTCCTCCGGTGCACCGATTTTAGCTGGTTCTGCGCATCACCAGTTGGCGTCACGAATCACGTGACCACAGCACAGGCACTTCGTTTGAAGTGCCAGGCCCTGGCCCAGACACTGGCCGCCATGTTGCATGGAGAGCGAGAAGTGTTGAGAAACATTTTAAAAGTGGAACAAACTTTTAAACAGTAACCAACCAAAACTAACACCGTGTACAAGATGCAATATTTTAAAGAAATGCTTCATAAATCTGTTTCAATGTCTAGTAAGGAGGTGACAATTTTGGTATCTAGCTGCATTTGAACTTCCCGCTAATATTGTGACGCCAACTGGTGTATGAAGCTCATTGGCTGAAGTCGGATACGATGCGCAACAGCTTCTGCGCATCACAATGTCACAATGGCACCCTGCACAACACAATGTCAAATCAGTGACCGCGGCACACTCTGTCTCTCCGCCACGCCTCTCAAGAGCCACTCACAGGTAAGTCAGAGCCGTGGCGAACAGGACATAAAATTGAAGTGTAATACAGAGGGGATGAATGGGTTGAAAGAATGGTTACGTACATAATATAAATAAAATATGAAAAATGATTTTTTTTAAAGAAGACTATTTTTGGCACGCCTCATTTGAACTGAAACACTAATAATTCGTAGAATTGGATTAAACTAGAATTAACTTAGTTTTAGCTGGTTATTTAAGAAAATTCCTCCATGTGACTACTCAAGCATCAAGGCAGTAGCACAAGATTGTGCACACAAAAGCGATATTATAAGTTTCCACTTCCAAAGAGGTACTGTGCTGGAAGGAAATGAAACAAACAAAGCAGTTTAGGACTGGAATCGTACGCACCAATTAGGGTGAGGAAGAACGATCGCGCGCGATTCCTGATAAATACTGTTCCGTCATTAGATGTCATTTCTTCATATTTACTTCCATCAAATCATTCACCCATTTCCAGCTTTGGTCACAAGGCTTAGGTACTAGTATACTTAAAAGAAAAATAAAGTCACCATGGATCGTACACCAGTAACTCCATTTCAATAGGTTTTCAATTTTTCACATTTTAAAGTCAATCACACAGCCACAAAACGATTGAATCACCACAAACTATACAATTATAAAAATATAAAGATTGATCATCTCATCATAAAAATTGTCAATATATGACTATCACGATTCATAGGAACGAAGCACTCATTGCGCGATCATGAGGAACGTCAGTGAAACACGGATCGCAATAATGACCAATCATCCGCCATCATTTATTGCTTTCCGTAATAATAATCGTTTTAGAAATCGTCTTAATGCAACCAAACAGAAACATTGGGAAAACACTCTTAACAGCCGGCGTCCGTTACGATTTTACAGTTCGGCATCCGGTAAGAAAATCAAAACAAATTAGTAGAAGCTGAAGATAGCGTATGAATACTCACACTCCAAGAAGTAGTGTTTTCTTATATGAAGGTGGTATTATGAAAGTTTTGAATGACACAAAACCGGTATTACAAATAACAAACTCACTTATAAATCGCCTAACTTCAACCGCACCAGTTATTTCCTCTATGTCGGTCAAATAACGATAATACCTTCTGTGAGAAATGTTGTATTCCATCAGCGTCGTGTACACAATAAGGTCCTGAATGTGCGAGTCGGGAGAGGCGTCAACTTTCCTGCGTTCCACCCCTTGCCAACGTTGTTCCTGGGGAGGGGGCGTGGTTGAGAGAGAAGTTAGTCCAAGGAGGGTCCTGTTTGACAGGTCGGAAAACAAAAGAAAGTCACGTTGGACGATGGCATGGCCAGAAGTTGAAATGTCAAATTCAGATGGCAGTGTCGCGTCGAAAGCATCAAGAAGTGAGCCAGCTGCAAATGAACAAATTTAACTATTTTAGCACATGATCAGAACCTGCAGTTACACTCCAAGCAGTATATGTCAAAGCGGTCCCTTATATAGAAGAATCCGCCTAAGAATTAGCCAAAATGACAGTACGCAAAACAAGTGAACATCACACGTAATTCAGAGAAGAATCCCTCCGCTGCGACAGCTGTTCAGTGTTGTTCAGCTTCGTAAAGTGTTTGGTTATGGCTCCCGTGAAGACATCATTATGCAGAAGTCTCAAGAGTTTCGCTGAGGTATATGCACGTACGGCGAGTCCGAGAAATATTGAAATTTAATTACGTATGTGGAAAAATCTCTTAACATGTTCTCATATCCAGTAAAAGAAAATTGCCACGAATATAAATACAGCTCGCCGCCTTACAACACAGGCGCCACAAACACATGAACATCTCACATTCAAGACTCGGTTTTAAAATAAACATAATCACACAAAATAAAATAAACATAATCACACACTCATCACACAAAAAGTAAATTCAATGAAATGTTTATAAAAAAAAGAATTTTTACAGAAGAGCACATAGCACTGCACTTCCTAATTTCCATTATTTCCCGTGGAACCCCATATTTTCGTCGGACGGAACATCACAAAAGGAAGCGTCGAAGCCATTTACAAGTTCGCCAACTGCAAACGAACGAACGGAGAAAGGGAGGCTAATAGGCTCAAGGCCACAACGACCCCAGTTGCGTTGCCAGCACTAGCTGTCAGAGCGGCCCCTTGCAGTACCTGTTGGGGGCAGCCATGCAGGGGCGTGGTGGGGTGCGAGTCAGCGAGCGAGCCAAGGCGGGCGGCGAGGCGGTGTGCAGGCGGCAGGTGAGCGGCGGGTGACTCGCGGCGGGCGACTGGCGGAGGCCTGCTCCTCCTCCTCCTCCCCCGCCGCCGCCGCCGCCGCCGCCTGTCTTATCTCCCGCCCGCGCCCGATAAGCGACCCGCCCACCCGCCGCCTGCGCCGCGGCGCGCTTCCGCAACACACACACAGCGCCGCAGGTACTCCCACGTAGGGATGCGGCATCGACAGAAAACATCCATGTTTCTAAACATCCACACTCTCAGACATTTCTGCATTACTTTTAATACAAAAGTTCAAGAAAGTAATTTTCATGTACGTAAATTAAATAAAATGTTCACCTACAGTAACTTTAATGTACGAGTACATTAAATTTAATGTACGTGTACATTAAATTTAATGTACGTGATCGTTAAATTTAATGTAAGTGTACAATTACATTTAATGTACACAAGTAAGTTAACAATCGTACATTAAATCTACACTGATTTTAATTTAAGCGTTAAATATAATGAACAGGTACATTAATCTCAATTTAACGCACAATATACATTAAAATTAATTCTAACATTAAATCTACATTAAATTTAATGTAATTTCTGATAGTGTATGTTAATGTTCTACAACGTACGTGTCAAAATGACCCGAAGCCGCGAAAAACGCGCATGCATTTGGGCAGTGGTGGCCAGTATTTGGAGAAAACGACATTTTATTTTTCTTTGAAATGATGAAATCATGAAAATAATTTGAAAAAAAATTAATTTGACTGTTTCCTAGAATGTTGAAATTGAGAAATTTAACGAAAAAATGTGTGTTAGGTCAAAAACAGCCGACGTAGTGGTACCGTTCCCGGCTTTTCACGCCGTAAACCAAAGGTTAACCCCAAACCATCCATGTTATTAAACTAGATAAGTAACCATTAAAGTTCCCGTGGCGGAGATTCAATTTGAAAGTAGTATCGTTTATTAATCTTTAATTGAGATTTCTCTGGAGAAACAAAGTTGAAAAATCAACAGGATAATTAACAAAACTTTAATTATACTATATGAATTATACAACAACAAGAAACAAGTTATCTCCCACCTGGGGCACCGCCACAGCCGGGACAAGCTCTAAGCACCCGACCGGCCTCCCGGCATGTGTGGTAGTGTATTGCATGTTAGCGTAAGTTTGTGTTTGTGTGTTGTAAGGGGGAGGATAGACAAGGAAGAAGTAGGAAAGATCGCCCGCGGTCCGTGCCCGTTTGTTATGGTACATTCGCCTGGAGTTGATCGGAGAAACCACGGAAAACTACCAATCAGAGCAGCTGGTCACTAGAATTCTCCTCCAGACAGCCAGTGAATTCGACCTAGCTGAAAAGCTAGAGTTAAAATCCTGTCACTGTTGGGACTCGAAACTAGAACCTTCCGGCCAGAGGAAATGCAGTGATATCAGTTGATGCCCTGAGCCATCTCTCCTGGTTCCGAGAATTTAAAATTCATAGCTCTTCTTTTTCTCCAACGTTTTCCAAAACCCCACTTTCCCTGGCAACTTTCAGGCTCTGCAAAACCCCAAACACAATACCAAAATCAAAAATAAATATCCTTTCAAAAAAAACTTCACTAGGTGACCCAATAGGGCATCCTCATCCAATGTAAAAATTTTAGATATACGTAAGTTAGGAAGTCTTAAATATTATACGAAAGTAAACATAAATTGAGGAATGTTTCAAGATACAAGGATCAATAAATAAAAATAAAAATATAAACATGAATGTATGGCACAAAATTTCAGAAGAAATGTGAGAAAAGAATTAGTTTCTGTTTAATTAATCTAAGAAATCAATATAGTATGTCCTACATATTATTTTTCATTTTTTATTATTTCTACTTTATATTTGCCTTTTTATGTGTTATGTGACCTATTAATGATGAGAATTTTCGATTCATCCGCAATGCTTGATAAATGTTTTAGTTGATTCTAAAAAACATTAAAATCCACACTCCCACAAGATCCCTCCTACTTTTTTTATCCAGCCAACAACCAGTTACCCTTTACATCCCGAAGGGATGGATATTCGACCATACACTAGACACCAACACGCTTGCGGGCTTCTCTAATCTGGACTCAGCAGAACGCGAGGTCCTCTGCGACAACGTATACATTAGAGAAACGACAAATAACCATGCCTTAGGCGGGACTCAAACCCGCGACCCTTGGAACAGAAGCGCTGAGTCTGTACACGCACTTAGCCACCTCGGCCATCCAGGTCGGCTGCCACAAGATTCTGGCTGAAAATATCAAGGTGAGGGTTACAGTTATCCCAAGTTACAAATATGAAGAGTTAGGTGGAATATACTTTGCCTAATCAGCGCATGCTCAGTAGATCAGCCTTCACAATATTTCCAGAGAAATTCGTTTTTAAAATAATGTCCAAAATTGTGTCTTCAAATGCTACAGTCTGAGCGTCTTCAAAGTCTGTCATAACATTTCCTCTTCCGCGTCAGGTGGTAAGCGAGCATTTACTGACTGAACTATTAGGACATCTTTGCATCGTGCATTCTTGGACTGCCTACAGTTCCTGTTCTAGTATCTCCAAGTTCCGAGTTCTCCGATCGTCTGACGTCATAGTATTCCGCGAAGAGTGGAGGGGACATAATGAAATGAAAGCTGTAATGAGCAGATTGCGCGATTACCACCATCCTAGATTGCTATCGAATTAAAACATCTTGTTCATACAATGAACTTGTTGTGATACACCGATATGATTGACTCAAGTTTTCGGAATCAAAACAAAATAGATGAACTTAAAAGTTATAATAACGTGGTTGTTCGTTTCACTGATGACGCAAGCAAAACGAGTAAAACATTCAATGTTTTTTCAACAACTTCGGTAAACGAACTCATTTGAAGAAAAAAATTGTAATCTTCAACACAATAGAAGATCTTGGTCTTGAAAACCTCCGAAGCGAATGGCGGAAATTCACTGTTGTGAATGGGTTTGATAAAGCAACGAAAAATAATGCTATAACGTGGGCGAATGCTGACGGACGTAAACTAATTGAGGTCCCTGATGATTCATGTCACGAAATAGAAACACGAAACAATCTGACACCAACGAATTGAAAACGACAATTCCTTCAACTGAGTCATCGTTTTATTTGTGACACTCATTTTTAATGTATCCTGTCGTCTTGAATTAAACAACACAATCCATTCATCCGAGCAAAACGGTTTCGGAGGATGTTTCAACTTTCTTTCGACAGTCGATCTACTTATTCAAATTTTCGTTCTTCACCCACCAACCAAATAAGGACGAATCTGATAAGTATTTTAATATTTTCTCCGATCACTTCAAAAATTCTCCTCTCAGTCAAGCTCCACATGCATCATGTAACGTATTGGTCGGTGTTTGTATGTCACACTTTTTTTCCCTTCAGTAACTCGTCAAAAACATGATGTGTCTTACACAACAGATGGGAATTTTTGTAACTGTTTGAATATGTAGTATATAGCATTAGAGAAATCAATTTTTTGAACACTGAAGAACAGGAATTGATATTTCTACAAAATTGATTATTACAGGAGCTAAAATTATTGCACGAATAAAGAATGCTGAAATGTATTTGGGTCAACGTCATGGTGTAGCAGATTTATGAAAAGTCACGAAGGAACGAAAAGGATTGAAGAACTGCGCTTTCAGCTCAATTGCGATAACAACATGAAGGTGACAATAATTCATACATACACAGATAGCACAGTCCAGCGTCTCCGCTAAGACATCTTCGAGATATCGCCGAGTAAATACAAATAATTCCATGAAGCCTCCGTGTTTTATCTAGGTCACTGAAACGGTCCAAAATGTATCAATGCTCTTTTTGAACAAAAGTGAAGATCGAAAAATCAGTTCTTGAATCCCACTTGTAGTATGTTCTGATTAGCTACATATCTGATGTGAAAACACGACGTACTCGTGAGTGCAACAAAAACAGGAGTTTTCCGGTGAATATGTAATCAAATAATAGGTGAAGGGGATAAAATAATAGGAGTTAATAAATAATAGTTTTCCGGTGAATATGTAAATGTTATTTTTGATGTACATTTTTGTTCATGTTTCATGGTCGACTGGAAATAAATTGACCACATCTGAGTTACAATGACATAAATAAACCATTTCCATCCTTTTTCTGAATGCTGAGTAGTAGTTGTGGAGGTTTAATTGCACAGTGGAGTTTTATTTGCATGGCTGCAATTAGTATAGTGAAATGAACGATATTTTCATGGAATTAATGAGTATAATTAATTCACTAACGAAACAATTTTTGTTCCTTTTAGTGAACCAGTTTCCCGTCAGGAGACCGAAACGGCGAGTCGCACGACACTGCATTTTGTCTGGATTGGTGGCCGCGAAGGGGACCACCAGTGAGTGACGGAGGGACACACAGGCTGACGCAGATTATTCCAATACTCCATAAAGATTCAATAAAAGCAATATCAGCCAAATAAATCACAAAATATCAATTTTGGTGAAAATCCTGGTTTTTGAAAAATTTCGGTGACAGGAGACGGACCGTTTTGCCACAAACCAATTTTTCGGTATCAAGGACCCACAATATGTGGATTGTGACTACACAACGTGTTAGAGGAAGTAATTTACTCATTAGAGGCAACATAATTATCCACTTTTTCGGTATCAGGTACCTATTCGACATTCGGAGACTAATTTTTCTGTTCAAAAATCACAATTTTTCCCTACAGCACTTCCGAATTTTCTCTATACTACATACAAAGCATGTAAGAAAGTAAAAAGGCCGTTTTTTTATGTTTCAAAACTGGTGCACCTAAATAATAAATATAAGAAAACTTTTTAAACAAACAAGTCTGTAAGTCATGTTTCTAAATAAATGAGTGAAAGCTATGCCTGAACAGATTTGTCTAATTTTTATAATTCAGGTGTAGTTTCTTATGCAAGTTGAACGATGCAATTTTCTATAATTAAAATATCGGTGGAAAACATATTTTAATTATCACAATTAGGCATGATGTACGCTTCCCACCCATCATAACCTTAATTAAGCGTCCACCTCATTAAAGGCCAATTTTGGCTGGAATACTAAGACTTAAGACAATTTTCGCTGAATCATTATTATTTGCAACATGTAGCTAAATCTACATTGGCCAAGATTAAAGAAATCAAAGATGAACAATATGTACCCTGATGAAATACAAATGTCATTAAAAGTAAGTCCACAAATTTAAATCATATTATTAAAAATAAAACTGAAGTTTGATATTTATGCGCCTATATATTTATTAAAACAATGATAATATTTATGCTTACAAATCAAGTTTGAGCATGCAACGGTTTTCTTCTCCACATTTCATTTGCTTCGTTGGAACTGACATTTCATGCACAGGCATGATGTTTGTGCATCAAATTGTTTCCTTAGCCCGTCATTATGATTTCAAATAAACTTTTACAACAAATATGTCCATGGGAGCCCGTCTTTGCTTTATTTTAAAACAATTCATTTTCTGACTGACGACTACATTGACGCATTAGGTCGATAGCATCTAATACGATAGGCCCAATATTTTTGCACGGCCAAGAGCAAATACCTGGCTTTATAGAGAGCTTATTTTATGCATATGTGATACAAGAGATCAATTCAAATATCTCGACCTACCTGTATAAGTTTTCATTTCGTAATTTTATTATTTGCTTGGGCAAGAATTGAAACGATCATATAGACCGTTTTCAAAAACTTGCACCGCCCGGGAATCGAACCCGGGTCGCAAGAATGGGAATCTTGCATGATACCACTACACCAGCGGTGCGACACGAGCGAATTGTTGTAATAGTCGTACATAAGTACCAATTTACAAAACGCACTGCCATTCTTACAAACGTTAAACACTATACAATATGTATATTAAATATATTAATACATATTATAAAACAATACCTCATGAAACCTCATGGTATTCTCTCTCATTTACTCTCCTGATATATTGAAAGCGTAAGTACCATGCATTATTTACCATTTGGACCGTATAAATGTGTATAAACAACCTGTAACAAGTATTGTACTACAGCATCCGGGTCAATGACCACCCATCTCGATCAGGTTTTTCGTCCAGTTTCCCTGATCCATTGAGCAAATGCGGAGATGGCCCCTTGTTTTGCTACTGGACATAAATGTAACTTCATTATCTGCGCACGTCTTCTAGAATTCATTGGAAAATATCGTTATTCAAATTATCGTTTCCATGTTGTTGCGGCAGGAAGTATTATTCCTTGACGAAGGACATCATGGATAAGAGCCCAAAATTTATTGCTTATTTATCCTTCAAAATATATTTTATTACATAAGAGCTTTTTTAAATTCAAAATTGATGTAGTATATGACTTAGTGTAGGGATCACAGAATTTTGAAAATGTGCATAGAATTCACTTATCCCCATAGCACGTCATACGCAGTTTTAACTGTTTTTTGACATTAAATAAATAAATAAATAAATAAATAAATAAATACTAGGAAAATAGAAGTGCTACAAATCTTACAGAGTTGCATTTAGTGAAAGCATTTGGGTTTCTATCGCAGTTCTTCGAATTGTTTATTAACCGATCACCGAAGATACTCCGAACTCAAGAAAGAGTATTGGTTGCGACTGCTAGGAGTGCCTTTGGGCCCTGTCTTATGTCAGCGTTACGTAACTGTGAGTCACCTGGTTGAGGACTATCTGCCGGCGTGGTATCTCCGCAAAGTGCCCACGTTGCTTCAGACGTATTCTCTGCCCACGTTTTCTTGTGCTCACCGAAATCCTATTCCTCTTTTTGCCTTACGTAGTTGAATTATAAATTAAGTTAGCAACGAGCGTTGTTGTCAACATTTCATAATCTTTTCTTCCTCTTCCTTGTCCTGTCCTCACTCCTTACCTACATATACACTACATGCACTACACTACCACTCATGGTGGTGGGAGATCACTCCCGAGCTTAGAGCTTGTCCCGGCTGGGGCGGTACCCCGTTGATGGGAGATACCTGGTTGGGGCATGTAAAAGAAACTACGGTTCGCTGGCAAATAATAGAGCAATTATTAGGCCGCAAATGGACTACGCATGCCTTAGCTTGGCTATTGCAGCAGAAAGTTATTTAAATAAACTGCAAGTAGTTTAGAATGGATGCATAAGGGCCGCCCTCTGCGCTCCCAGGTACACTCATAAAAGATTTGCACCGCGAGACTTCAATGCCACTGCTCATAGATCACTTGAAAAGCATTACCACAAAATTCTTTAAAAATGCAGCTGACTCGGAAAATATTCTCATTTCAGAGATCGCTTCATACGAACTCGATAAACGGGCGAAGTATAAGCGACCTAAGCAGTTCCTGGAGTAAGAGAAATCTGAAACAGCGAAATGAGACTTAACATAAGCTTAGAATCACTGCACACCCAATGCGCGCGCCAGTTGGCTAAAATCTTTTTGATCTGTTTTTATTTTTTCATGTAGCAGGATTGGCCATAGATGCCCGTAAGGGTAGGAATGGCCGCACCGCAGTGGCGTGAACTTACATTGCACTCAGTGCGTTCACAAAACTGCGCAAGTTTAGCTCTCGCAGATAATAGAAACTACGAATGTGCATCGCCAACGAGCTATAAATTGATTTGATAGTATTGCCGACAAAATAACTACCCCTCTCCCCTTCTCTCCTATCGAGCAAAGTGAGAGTTACAAAAACTTGCAGAGAAGCTGCTATCTTGCGTTAGACAGCGAAGCAGTACCTGATGGATGAGTGCATTCAACTTATCCCCCTGCACTCGGCGTTCTAGACTTATCTCATGTGCAGGTGTGCCTGTATTTGGAAATGTGACGTCACAAACATATTATCGGTCAAATTGTATAAATACACTTTCTCAAAATCGTTCTTTTATCGCAGTGAAATGATGGAACGAACGGTTCAGGTACTCTAAAACTCTGCATGTGCATGGTATCATATTACGCAGTAAACTAATTGTTTATAGACAACCGAGGAAGTATTTTTGAATCAAATTGAAGCAATGTGTTGTTCGAAAATGTATGGAACAGCCATCCAGTACAGGACCTCACCTAACAGGTCAATGAAAATACTGAGTAGTAATTATCAAAATCAAACTGCAGAACTAGCTGAATATGTGATTGGAGAAAGCTTTGAAAAACTCACTTCTTTGAATTTCCACCTGATTATTAAAATGCAATAGCCAATTTCCTGAGCCTCTCTGGCACCTACTATTTGGAGGAACATCAAGGCAAGTCATTTAACTACAATCGAGAAATTTTAGTAATTTAAAAATGAGGAATATATGAAAACCATGTATACCACGCAATTACAATTGCGTTACACACGTATACTTAAATGACACGTGTATGAGAGAGGCTCGCTAAAATGAAAATATAAAAGCTAGATAGTAGAATATCTTTGAATTATGATAATATATTACAAGAAGAAACTAGAAAAAATTGTAATTATTTTCATAATTCAATCTGTAAATATTTCGCCATTATAGTCGGATTTTAGAGCTACATACGTAAATATGTCATTAAATAAAAGTTTTTTATGTATGCGTGTGTAATGCAATTTAGTTTATTTATTTATACATATTCCTCACTTCTGTATTATTAAATTCCTAGAATTTTTTTATTGTTAAATTATAATTCAACCGTATATTCTGGTTAAATTTTAATTTAATCAACATTTAACTAATAGTCATTAAAGGATTTAATATGAGTCATTTTTTATTAAAGCAACCAACCATGATACACATTAACTTGTTTAACACTTTTCCCTATGCAAAAAGGAGAGTAATCGCAAATGAGTATGTAACAGACTGATAAACATTACATAACTAGATTATCTTACAAAACAAGGCTGGTGAAGTGGTGTTAAGTACGATTCTCATTCTAGAGCCCTGGGTTCTATTCCCGGAGAGTTCAAGAGTTGTCAGAAACAGCACTTATTGCTGTTACAAACACCATTCACTCGTAGTATTGTAGGTTGGAATCCACAGGAAGTATGTGTGTATTGTGCATGTATTCTATCGTAATTCAATCTCTGAAAACAGTTTTAAGTCCTTTGTCGTGGGCAATTGCGATTCAGCTTTTCAGCCATGTGACTGTCTCTCGTTTTCAATAATGTCAATACTTTAAGTATAGTGCTCATTTTGACCTTCACGCCTTAACAAACGTGCCAACCTTGATAAAGTGAGGGTAAAAAGTTCGGTTTTAATCCCACTATTATTCGCCCTGACCGTTACGGACCACGCTTTATGTCCGCAAGACCAGTTAAGGGCAGAGGGACAAAAAACGGAAGTCGCTCTCGTAGCAGGTTCTCTCTGCCGCAGAGCCGGATTTAAGGCGGGGCTGCGGGGGCTTTATCCTAGGATCCCCCACAAAAAAATGAAAATTAAAAAAAATAAACACTGAAAAAAATATGCCAGAGAAAATTTTCGTCTTGACTTGCGGTGGTGGGGAATAAAAGGATGAGACTGGTGTGGCTCGTTTGAGCATGATGTTTTACGCGAAATTAATTTCAACAACTTCATTTTTAAAAAATGTTCAAGAAAAATTTATATCGATTGTAATATTCACCCTGACCGTTACGTCTCCATATATAATACGCACATTTTGTCAGCCCAGGGACCCCCTTTTGGTTAATCCGGCCCTGAGGGCACGTCATTCAGGTGGTTGGATCGTTCAGTTATCGTTTTCCGCATTGGTCCACTAGTGGTCCAGGGAATTTGACACAAACACACACACACACACACACAAACACACACGTCAGATTAAAGGAAGGGTTCACAGACCAACAGGAGAAGTTTCGTTTTTCAAATTTGTTAAAATTGCAGCTAAAACCAAAGTTTGAACATCAATAATTAAAATCTAATTACACATTTAAAATATAATCAATTTTATGATGTAGTAAAATTTTATTTTCATTAAGGGGCAATTCGTTTAATAAAAAACATTTAACGATAAAGAAAATTATTTATTAAATGTTTGATTCTGTGAAATCAAAAAAATTGAATGATAATAAATAATAAGTGCAATATTGAAGGTAGTAATGATTAACATAAGAACAAAAGAAGTTCATATTTAAAAGAAAAATGTGCAAATGTAAAATTTCATTAAGATTTCTAGTAACAGAGGCCGCTATTGTTTGTTTAATTATGTCCATTTGTTTAACTATATTAATTTCTTTAAAAGTATAGGATGTGTGGTCGAGAGATTATATTGAAACAAATTAATATAGCATGGAATAGCGCGAGCGACAGTTTCCTGGTTTGACATCCACTTCGTTTATTGCACTCCTTGAATTTCCAACACCGCCATCGAGACGTTTCAGCTCACATTATCATCAGGGAGAGGGAAAAGGTTCCGCAGTAAATCCAACCAAAATTAGAAAAGTCCAAAAGAATATATCTTGAACAACACTTTCCCATCAAGACAGACTATAATCGTAAGTATACTCTCAACCTCCCATGTGGTCTAGTGGCTAGGATACCTGGCTTTCACCCAGGAGGCCCGGGTTCGATTCCCGGCATGGGAAAGATTTTTACCAAGCAATGCGCTAAAGGCAGTTCCAGGAAACAATGAAATATTCAATCTTGTACTACTTCCAGAAATTGGGAAGAGTTTCCACACACAATGGAAGCAGGAACAAATATACCACGTCTCCCGACAATGCAGCCAATAGGCACTCACGGACTCCATGCCGCGGGCTTCGGCCATGCGAAGGAGGGAATTTTAAAAACGAGATGAGACATTCCATTTCAAGTTAATTATTGCTTGGTCGTTGGACCTCAACACTAAGTTATCATACAATTTTATAAATAGGTATAGTTTTAGCTGATATACTTATTAATTTCATGAAATATCATTCATCTTGAAATATGCTTTTAAAAATATGCATTTATGACATAAAATTCCTGAAATATGCACTTTAATATGCAATTAAAATTAACAATGTTTCATTTCCTGCACAAACATTTCTTTATATAATTCAGGACAAGCATGCATAGAAAGAAAAAAATATACTTTTTTGCAAACATAATACAAAATACAATATAATAATACAATACAATATAAATAAAATCCAAAATAAGATGTCTTATCATGGTTCAGTACATCAAGTTGTGTGCATGAAGGGTGTTTTGTACGTTGCACGCCTGAAATGATGCGATTGTTTTAAAATTAATTTGGTGTCACTTGCTAACACTTGAATTACAATGAACTCTCACAAATTAATAGATTATATGAAGACATGAAACGTTTTAGAGATAAGTCTCTATTTTAACCAAAAGTGGAAAATATGCTCTTATAATTACTGGAATGTGCATTGAATATATATTCCAAATTTCTATTCATTTTCCTGACAAATGCCGCAAGACACGATTTTATGCGTTACCATAATGATTGTGCGTGATTTTATACGCGAATTCCGAAAATTGTTGACTTTAATAATAGCGTTTGATCAAGAAATTTATTTTCATTTTATATTGTTTTTTAATAAATAGACCCTCCTGTGGGTCGGCCACTGATCATGGAGATGAAGGAACTCCTTCGATTAGTTGTGGTTCGTTACAAAAAGGGGGCAACATGCAAAACCCTTACCGAAGAACGCAATTGCTCTTCTTTTTACAAAACCGTTTGTTCTTCCGGGAGAGAATCAGTTTTCAAAGGCGCACTTCTCAGACCGAAGATCTCAACCGCAAAAACTTGACGTCGGGCAATTTCGAGAGTACTTCAGGTTTGCATAATGAGAAGCAGGAAAAGAGAACTTTCCAACGCAAAAACGAGTACGGAAAGTATAAAAACAAATTAAAAATTCCCCAAACCGATGAAACTATTACCAATATGTCCATCAAAAAATCTTAATAGAATGAAAGATCAATTGAGAGATATGTGAATTATAACTTTATCCAGACATTTTGTTATAAAATATGTTTTGTTATATAATAATCTATATCGTAATCTATATACTAATTAGCGGTGTTGTATAATATATTGTACAACTGGGTTATCGAATAATATTTATCACTATGGTCAACGATGGTTTAAGTATTAAGAAATAATTTGTAAATTCAAATAAACTAATGACGTAATTCTACTCGACATTCGTCAGTTGTGTAAATACAACCTGACCTAATAGTTAAATTATAGAAATCTATACTAATAAACGTGAATTCAACGATGTGTTACCGACACCAATATCACAAAAAGCAGCATATCAATAGATATGAAATTTTTACAGACTCTTCTTCAGGATTGTCGCAGTGTCCTTGCAAAGTTTGATAGAGACTAACACAATCCAAATACGGAAAATGAACAATTTAACGACCATTTTTCGCCTCTCGCTTAGAGCACGTGGTTTCTAATATATTCCGCCAGAGCCCAGCAGCTACAGCAAAACTGGAACCTAATTTATTCGCTAGAGGTCAGAAGCGGTGCATAAGATTTAAAGAAAATTCATCTAATAGTTATGCGTTCAAAAATAAAACGAAAGTAAATTATAGTATTTTATAAAAATTTGAACAATTACGTTAAAGATATTAAACACCATGGTTTATATAAAATTGATCTTTTCCCTATTCGCAAGGACTGAATATGAAGAAAGTCCAGGCAACGCCCGGTATTTAGCTTCTTTTCTTCTTTTTCTTCTGCTTCTTAGTAGGCCATTCCTTGGATTTAAAAGCATTCGTGCCATCGTTTCCTCGGTCTTCCGGGATATCTTCTTCCCACAGGTCTATTGTCTCTCGAGATGCTTACAATTCTGTCTTCATTCATTCCATCAAAGTGTTGATTCCATTCTCTTCTACGTGATATTATCCATTCGGAAATGGGACTAATTCCACATGTTGTTCTAATGTTATCATTTCTTTCTCTATCCAAGAACGCTTTGTTTAAAATTTTCCTCAACACACGCATTTCTGCCACTTCTAGCTGACGTTGCATGCTTTTTGTTTCACCTCGTGTCTCTGCTGCATATGTTAAAATCGGTCTTACCACTGATTTATATATTCTTACTTTTGAGTCTTGTCTCAAATATTTGTTGCACCACACTGAGGAATTTAAAAAGCCGGAAATTCTTTTTCCTTTCATGTCTTGTTCTTTTAACTCTTTATTCATCTGCTCTGAGCTTGTGATCATTATCTCCAAATATTTTGTTTCTAATACTTGAATTGTGGGAATTCTGATGTGGTGTGGACGTTCTTATGAGAAGAAATAAAAAAACTCATCTTCGTCAACATATTAGTTTTAGCACAGTCTACCGACTTTTGCCGAAAGCAGCGAGACTGACGATGACGGCAAAGCCGTCGAAAGCCGGATATCTTAATAAAACTAATATATTGACGAAGATGACCACTTTTATTTCTTCTTCTAATACTTGCTCTATTGGTTGATCATTTACCACGAGCTGACATCGAATAGGATCTTTCGCTATTGTCAAACTTGTAGTTTTTTGGATGGAGATCGTGAAATTATAGTTTCCGCAGAGTTTATTAAATTCATTGTAAATCATCTTCATTTTTGGCAACCAATACTAGTTGTTTGCTAGTTATAAACATTGTCTGGATGAAAGAAGGTCGCGCATTTACGCGGAAGGAATCAATGACGTTGACTCGTCAGCTGAACTGCTTGCAAGCCTTTCCGCCTCCGACCGCGTTGCCGGCCGAGACTTCGAGAGCGGAGGGCGCGCAGAGTATTTCTGAAGGCATTCCACGCAAGCGATTACGAAAACGGCCGCCCCTCCCCGGCGCCCTTTCACTCCGCTCGCTGCACGGCGAGGCTCGAAGCTCCGCGCCGCGCCGCGCCGGGCGGGAGCTACACTGCCTGGAAAGACGCGCGAGAAAAGGACAAAACTCACGGTTAAACATGAATGAGAATGGGAATAAAAAGCGGTAGCGGTGGCTCAGTGCATCAGCTGATGTCACTGCAGCTCCCCTGACCGGGAGGTCCTACGTTCGAGTCCCGACGGCGGTAGGATTTTCGACACTTGCTTGTCAGCTAGGTCGAATTCAGTGGCTGTCTGGAGGAGAATTCTAGCGGCCGGCTGCTCTGATCGGTAGTTTTTCGTGGTTTCTCCGATCAACACCGGGCGAAGGCCGGAGCTGTACCCTGCCAAACGGGCCACGGACCGCGCGCGATCTGTCCTTCTTCTTCCTTGTCCTATCCCCTTACACACACACACACACACACACACACACACACACACGTAATACACTGGTAGGTCGGCGCCGGATCTCATCCAGCGGGGGAAGATCACTGCCTCCTTCCGAAGAAAACATGCACTTCACTTACGGGGCTAATGACCTAAGCTGTTGAATCACAACCAACCAGTGAATGAAAAAGATGAAAAATAAAGAAAAAATAACAATATCAAAAACTTTTATCAAGCATAAACAAAACCTTTTTTATTAAAGTAACAACATCCAAAGAGGCATGTTAATTAGTTTTAAGTTAATCATAAGTTAGTTTATTTAAGTTAAAGCCCTCCCCTAACTTCATAAGCTTAAACATCTGAAGCAATCACTGCAACCCGAGCAATTGAATAAATTCCCGCCTCCCCAGGGATACTGAAGAGGGGAAAATGAGAAAAAAACACTCGGGGTTTCAAAACTGTCCGATTTATGAGAATCGGACACATTTTTTAAAAACAAATTGTAGTTATTCTCTGTTGAACTAATATAGAGGAGTAAAATCGTACAAGGAGTATTTTCTTCGTTGTACCCAGGGTTATACTCACTTCGTAAAACGCCACACTACCGTACGCGAACATCAGCCTTTCTCATCAGTAAACAAGGCACGGAAGTCCATGCACGAATGATAAAAAAATGTTTTTGCCCACAGTTTTGCCAGTTGGGACCACTGCGAGTCGTTGCACCTGCAGTGGCCGCTCGGGGCGCAACCAGTGGGCCGTGACACACTTGCGCAGTCAGGGGGCTTTGCCCGCGCCATCCGCCACCCTCGCCCCCCCCCCGCCCCCCGACGCTCTTGACTGTTGATCGCCACGACTGTCTCCCTTGCCTTCTGCGCTTGGTAGAGAGGGCGTATACCGACTGCATCCCGCGGGCACTTTTTCTCCAAACTTCCTGCCTCCCTCCCAAAAAGGGCATAGCCCGACTGCATCCCATTCCGTTTTTTCTCCTTAGGGTAAGGATTGATGTCGATTGATTGATTGATTGATTTTTTCGTGTTTCCGGGCGCGTCAACTGCTTTGGTCATTAGTCCCGTTAGTGTAGTGCATGTTTTTTTCTCGGGAGATGGCGGTGATCTTTCCCCGCTGGATGGCGAGATCCGGCACCGACCTACCGTCGGCTAGTGGGGTTTCCACTTGCGCAGTCAGGGGGCTTTGCCCGCGCCATCCGCCACCCTCGCCCCCCCCCCGCCCCCCGACGCTCTTGACTGTTGATCGCCACGACTGTCTCCCTTGCCTTCTGCGCTTGGTAGAGAGGGCGTATACCGACTGCATCCCGCGGGCACTTTTTCTCCAAACTTCCTGCCTCCCTCCCAAAAAGGGCATAGCCCGACTGCATCCCATTCCGTTTTTTCTCCTTAGGGTAAGGATTGATGTCGATTGATTGATTGATTGATTTTTTCGTGTTTCCGGGCGCGTCAACTGCTTTGGTCATTAGTCCCGTTAGTGTAGTGCATGTTTTTTTCTCGGGAGATGGCGGTGATCTTTCCCCGCTGGATGGCGAGATCCGGCACCGACCTACCGTCGGCTAGTGGGGTTTCCCTTTAACCAGGACTCTTCCACCAGCGGGGCACCGCCCCAGCCCGGACAAGCTCTAAACATCCGACCGGTCTCCCGGAATATATGGTAGTGTAGTGCATGTTAGTGTAAGTGTGTGTGTAAGGGGTGAGGATAGGACAAGGAAGGACAGATCGCGCGCGGTCCGTGGCCCGTTTGATAGGATACTGTTCCGGCATTCCCCTGGTGTTGATCAGTGAAACCACGGAAAACTACCGATCAGAGCAGCCGGCCGCTAGAATACTCCTCCAGACAGCGACTGAATTCGACCTAGCTGAAAGGGTAGTGTCGAAAATCCTGCCACCGTCAGGTCTCGAACCTAGGACCCCCCGGTCAGGGGCGCTGCAGTGACATCAGTTGATGCACTGAGCTACCGCTCCCGGTGATTGATGTCTACTTTTACCGTGGTCTGCTTAATATTATAATGATCTATTACAACAGAAGCGTCTAGAGTTGGCTCATGGGAAGCGGACAAGTTTAACGTGCGTTGACCCCGACTTCGAATCCCGGCAGAGGCAAGAAAAGTGTTGCAACTTTTCTTTTCAAAAAATCGTTTCAGTTTCTGTAGCTGTGTGACGATGAACCAAGCTCAGGCAGGCGGAGTTTGCTAGTTACGGTGAAGAGAATACGTCACGTTCGTCACATATTTCTCTCTCTTACCTCCCCCCCCCCGTGAACGTGCGAGTTAAACTAGATCCAGGCACGGGGGTACTATTAGCTAGCGGGGCGAGTCTGACAATCGACCCGAAATGCAAAATGCTTTCATGAATAATACAAAGTGCATGAGGATATCCTAATTTAGTGGAAATTGTCGAAAAGAATGTGCGTGCTTTGAAGAGTTAACTAGTGTCTATGCGGCATGCACTTGATTTTGTCTCACAAAATGATTCGGAGTCTAAAGCCTGGGTCCTGCAAACCTGCCCGGTCTCCTCCGCCGACATGCGCTTGTTTATATATAGGCATTTTCGAATTTTTCCTCACATGGGTGCCCAACGTTACTGTTTTTTGAGTCCCACGTTCGCTAAAAGGGTCCGTCCCACCACTCTCAGTCACATTTACTCATTATTTTTTTTATCAGTGTTTTCTGGCTGAACAGTCGACAGGATAAATTCAGACAGAGAGCAAAAATTGTATTAAAATGTAGGCTTACTTATCGTGATAGATAAAAGTCTTATACTACCATAACGCACGAAAAAATGAAAAATATGTATTACGCATGCATTTCTCCAAAAATCACCAAAATATGCAAACATTCATGGAGAAAGGGCACTTTTCTAATAGAACTTCCCATGAAACTATTTATAACGTTTGAGAGCTTTAGTAAGCTTATACAGACGTATGTATCGTAGAAAACCTGTCCCTACTGTTAACAAAGGTCGCATATCTCTACTTCATCTTCGGTTGTTCATCCGAAAGTTCTATCTATTATTTAATACCCTCTGTATGCTTCGCGGAGTACAATAATATTCAAAAAGAGAGGTTGCAAGTTCGCATGGTTCGCAAAAGACCGGATACGTCACACTCGGATTTTGATGGTGAAAAATAATTGTAAAGGCAAACTCACCTGTGGCAAAACATCCGTTACATGCACTCTTGAATATATTTCAATTTCTGAATATTTAAATTGTTTTCTTATTGAATATACATACAAATTAATTATTTTACACAAACTATGGAACGGAAGTGTGAAATGGAATATGCACGGAAAAATCATTCTTTATGTTTTTTCTTTTTCATTTTAACGAACAAAAGAAATCACTTATGTACGATTTCATGTAGGTGATGGTTACAAAATGACAATATTTCTTAGTCTTGTAAGATTGCTCAGTTCTAACCGGGTATAACCTTTGGATGTTTTTCTACTTCAAAATTAAGCACGGAAGAGGTCAACATAAGAAGACGAAACGTTAGTAAATAATATGTATTATTATTGAATATACTAGCAGAGTTCCTGATCCAGTAGATCATTTAAATAATATGTTTTCAATGTTGCTCAGTCAGAAACGAAACTCTTTGAAAACATAAGAGAGCGAAAGCATCACTTATAATACAAAAGAAAATGCCATAATGAAATGAAAAAGAATTGAAAATTCTTGCAACTAAAAATTACCTAAAATAGAGTAAAACGACAAAATTTTCATATGGTACTAGGTTTATATAACTCGAGAGACACAATCAAGATTTGGTTTTAAGTTAGTAATATTTATTTTGCCTCATTTAAAGGATGGTATGCCATTAATGAGCAGATCTTGTTTATCTCTCATCAGTTGCGTGACGAAAGAGCCAGATAGGCAAATGAAACAATTTTGATGAACGAACAAGGTTCACAGCATGTAGTTTCGTCATGTGTGTTTCAATTTTTCTCTTCCCATGCAATACTTTACCATGTTATATTATTTATATTCTCTCTCTGAGCCTTTTTGAGAATCTGTTACTATGACACGTTATTTGGGTATGGTGTGCATTTTAGGTACAGTGTAAATATGCACTTCAGGGTCATCTAACTGTGAGGAAAACATCTCGAACACAGCATCAACAACAAATATTATCTTAAATCAGAATAGCACTTATGGAATGTGTTTTTCATTGAATTTTCAACCATATTGTAAACGACTTCAATTTTTAAATACCTGAACATTGTAATAAAAGGAATATATATTCTAATATTTGTATAATCAAATTACACATAAATTAATATATTCAAAAGACAGGTTCACGGAAATTTGATGGATGGCAATATGTACTGGTTGGCTGACTAGTTGCAAATGTGATACTAATGAAGAGGGAACAATGGGATCTAAGTAACTCAATGATATAAGCTACCTATAAGTGAGAGTGAAGATGAAATTTTAATGAATTGTGATTTGGCTACTCTGCAACTTAGATAGGACTATTATTCTGTACGACAGTTAAAGCCTAGCTGGATACTTGAAGACCACTCGTGGATTCCGGATGGATAAGTTTCGATTTCTTTGCGAGCCTCAAGGCACAGTCTTACTACGGCGAATTGCGTTGTTCAGAAGATAGCTACAACTTGTAAAAGAGCAACCGCCATTTTGTTGGCTTCAGGTGGTGTGGTGACAGTATTTAACTTAGCTGTTGACTCGAGCACGCTTTGAGATGCGTTGTGAGTCAACTACTGCAAAGGTGGTGTCATCATCGAGAAGGTATCTTCAGGTATACGCAGTCCAGAGGAAAGATGGTATTAACACAATATCGCAAAATGTACTACAGTAGACTGGCGATTATTCGTGCCCCGATTAACTGAGAATCTGGTTTTCCCAAGATTGTCATCAGAAAAATAACCAAATAAGCTATTGAAAATTGGAACAGAGAATTGCAAGAACATCAGAAATGCACAAATTAGAAGCTTTAGTAGCACGTTGGTGTGAGCCCTGGGGAATGCCGATAACGACTCTTAGGAATATTGGAACTATTCCGAAATAGATCATCATATGATTCGCTCGTCAAACAATATGCTTACTAGGGGGCGCATTTTGATGAGCTAAAACATCGCTAAAAATGATCAATAAAATGCTCTTAAAATGTTTTTAAAATGCGCTAAAAACAAAGAAAAAATGACGTAAAAAAGTGATCAAACCGCTTCAGATTAACTTAAGGTGTTGGATATGTTACTGATGTAATCGAGGCTTCTATTCGTTCAAGTGAGCTCAACTTTCAAACTTTTAGTTTGGGCTGTTCTTTACTAAAAAATCTCTGTCTTTATTTATTCCGTAATCAGCTGAAATGCCAATGACGCTGACAGACGTCACAGGAACCTTAGGTTACATACTCACAGTGGCTGACATTACAGCTTCTGAGCGAAGAAATCGAATAGGTTACCAGGTATAACTACTTAGGAATTCTGTGGAGAACATTTGTTGCATATCGTAAATATTATTTGAGGCAAGTACCATTAAAATGACATTAAAATCGATTAAATCAGCGAAAATGCATTAAAAATGCCGAAAAAAGTTAAAAAATGACTTATTAGCCGAAATCCATAAAAAATGCAACAAAAAATGACGTATAAAAATGGGTCATTACCTTTTGTCATATCATAAAATAGATTTCTAAACTAAACGGCATTGTTCTAAAGTGAAAAAACAAACAAACGACATTTCATTAAAATCTGCCCCAAGTGCTTATCATGTAGTTGCCACTATATTTTTAACCGTATTTCGCTAGTAAACGCGGTCATTCATTCACATTGTACTCTGTATTTTTTTATTTCTTACATTTGATCCGCGTTTGATCCTTTAACAAGTGAAAAGATATTTTCGAGATTCTTTGTACCCGTAATAATTTCGGTCTAATTTACCTAGAGTAATGGTGAGTCTCCTGTTTAGAGCAGGCTCAGGCTGATAATTATTTTTTCAAAATAGTTGGTGCAATTTCATTTTAATAATATTGAAGGATATGCACGTATTTATTGAATACAATGATCATGCTAAATTAGAAAAGTCAAGTGACATTCGAAATCATCAATAACTATTGGCCTGCGAAAGAAAAACATTGCGCGGAACAAAACTACAAAAAAAAATGAATTTACAAACCGCAGCACGGATACTACTCAAGAATAACAAATAAATGAACTCATATAGCACTGCAATAAAGTACATGTTTTAATAAAAACAGTGTTTGCGAATACTGCAGAAACGTATTGTAGATACGCACAATACAACAATTCTTTACAATCAAAAATATCAAAAAAGTTGCTGATCCATAACACAACATATGAAAAGCAAGTATTTAAGGGAGGGAGACCTCCTCCATTGAGCTTTGCTCTCACAAGACGTCAGCTCTGTCATAAGCAGTGACGCATAGAGGAGGTCATCTACTAAATTTCGCAGAAAATGGTTTTAATGGAATTTGGTACTTGTGACGGTTGTCGAATATTGCAATAGCAAATATTACTGACCCTTATTAGCAGATTATACGAGGTATATTCACTGTTGGGGGAAACCGAAAGGTTGTTTTTTTTTCCTTCTTTCTTTTCTTTTCTTTTGGGCTGCATTATGGGGAACTTCTTTGTCAAGTACGAAACTCGCTCTGAATCAGCTTCCGGTTTCTTTAACGGGTTCACATTCAGATTTACTACTAACTAAAAATATTTCCCATGCCGGGAATCGAACCCGGGCCTCCTGGGTGAAAGCCAGGTATCCTAGCCACTAGACCACATGGGAGGACGGCAATGAGACAAGCAGTTACAAATTCCATTTTCATGAAAACTGTTGTGCCGAGGGGCAACCCCGGAGGGATATGGTTTCATATCGACCTCCCGTTCATAATTATTTTTGACATTAGAAGAAAACGTTGGCTTGGGGTCCCCTCCCGGATCCGACGGAGCGGCTGTCCGCACTTCCACGAACAGTGGCTTACTCGTTAATCCCGGCCTGCGAGTACCCGACTCAACCCACCGCCGCGAGAGCCCGCCGCGGAGCCAAGGTCGCAGCGCGGTGCTTGGTGGGGGAGGGCCACGGGCGGCTGGCCAGGCACAGAGCGCGTGACGTCATGGGCGGGCTATCCGCCGCGCCCACGCGCCGGGCCATGCCGCCTCGCCCGCACCCCCGCGCCGCGCCACAACACCCACCCGCCTGCGTGCCTCTTTGTTGGGTCACCTCGGCTTTCGTCACGCGCCAACCAATCGCTTCTTCTCCCCCCCCCCGACATCGGGACGACCCGCACACGCGATCGGGATTCGAAGTCAAGAAACTCCTCGTCCATTTTTTATTATTTATTTATTTATTTACTTATTTATTTATTAAATGTATTTATTTATTTATTTAATCATTTATTTATTTATTTATTTATTTATTTATTTATTTATTTATTTATTTATTTATTTATTTATTTATTTATTTATTTATTTATTTATTTATTCATTCATTTATTTATTTAATCTTATTTATTTAGAATTCTACGTCGGAAGCGTAACACAGTTCGCAGTGCATTTAACTTCTCGTTTCCTTACCTCTCCTTCCTCCCCATTATCATGATGATTCCCTCCTTACATTATTCCCCAACCCTGGTTTGGGCTAATGCTGAAGTGAGAAGGAAAGTAGACCGTAACGGAGTACGGGTGATTTTCTAAAAGGAATGAGGAGGTCCTTTTTAATTAGCCTTAAAAGCCCATAAAGCCAACCCTCGCAGTTTTGCTGTAAGGTGAAACAATTTAATGCTTCCCTCTCGCTTTATTTGGTGTGGATTTTACGCCTCCTACCACATTCTCAGGTGAGCAATCACACGACTGAATTGTTGTTGCCTCACATTGTTTGTGATCGCATCATTTTGTAGCAATGATTTGGTCAATGATTTGGTTCAGAGCCGGTTTCGAGTACCAATATTATTTGAGGGTGATACATACTCTAGAGAATTTTCTCTCGGATATTGGCAAAGCCTCTGGAGAAAATAATTATAAAAATGTTATACAGTCGTATACTCATGTTTTTCAGGAGATCAAGAAAAACGTTATGCTATGAATCTTTGATATCCTTTGTAGAGAGGAATAATTCAGAAATTAAAATTTTCAAATTGACCGATGACTGGTCTCATAATAGTTTAAATTACGTCACTCATTTCTCAGCAGCCTAAATAATCTCATGTGCACATTACGTGTCATAGGTCTTACATAAAAGTGAATTAACTCGAGGTAATTATATTATGTTCTCATTTTAAGTACAGAACAGAGAGTACACATTTTGAACAGTTATAGTTTGTGGTATTCATAGGTCTCTGAAAGACCACGCCATTTACTAGAACTGGCAGATCATTACAATACTAAGAGTATTATTTGTTACTAAAGTGCCAACATGTATCAATCATTCATTCTAATATTAAATTGTTTACATTTTGATCGAAATTCGTATTCGCCCTAAACGTTTTTGGCAAAATAGCCTCCTCCCCACATAAATTCCGTACACACAATAAAATAAATAAATGGTTGTCTCATTCCGACACTTTAATCGTATGCCCGATGACTTGTCTGACTGGAGAGATGACGCAATAATTCGCCCACAACATCCGGATTCAATCCAATACGGTCCCAACTTCTCGAAGTTTCGCCCACATTTACCTACGTTTGACTTTTTTCTCGTCGGATATAAATACATCTGTTAGCGTTAATCTGTTAGCGTTAAATACATCTGTTAGCGTTACATCTGTTAGCGTTACATCTGTTAGCTTTACATCTGTCTTACTAGCTTTACATCTGTCTTAGCGTTACATCTGTTAGCTTTACATCTGTACATAGCTTTACATCTGTTAGCGTTACATCTGTTACATCTGTTAGCGTTACATCTGTTACGTTACATCTGTTAGCGTTAAATACATCTGTTAGCGGGAATATATTTTCAGAAAATGCCGAAGTCTATTACTATAACACTCGACGTAGAAATCATATTCATCAGGTGACAGTATCAACAGCTCATTACAAAAAATTCACATACAATACATGTACATTATTTTACAACACTTTGCCAGATGACATTAAACGATTAAATTCAATAAAAAGTTTAAATCACAAGTGAAATCGTTTCTGCTGCATAACTGTATCTATACAATTAGAGACTATACTGATCATCACAAGAAAAGTAA